>RJWT010044504.1:0-11772 GCA_004365215.1 Cuniculus paca
CCACTATAGAAATCAGTAGGGAGACTCCGCAAAAAACTGGGATTAGAGGTCTCATTTGACCCAGCTATTGTACTTCCAGGTATTTTCCCAGAAGAATTGAAAACATCATACCACAAGGATATATGTGCACACGTTTATAGCAGCACAATTTGTAATAGCTAAATCTTGGAAATAATTCAAATACCTATCAACTGAGGAATGGATAAAAAAAGATGAGATTTTTTTTTATGTAATGAAATACTACTCAGCCTCAAAGAATGATTAAACTCAAGGCTTTTATAGGTAAATGGATGAAACTAGAAACCATACTCATAAGTGAAATAAATCAGACTCTCATGTGTAAACACTGTATTGTCTTGCTAGTGTAAAAAACTGAAATTGTAAATAAGATCCAAATGTTACAATAGATACAATAAAAGAGAAAGAAACTGCTACAAGGGAAATTACATTGTTTGATCAGTCTTGTACGCCTGTATCTCCTAGCTGGAGCAATTACTTTGATGATAATGATATGCAATGTAACAACCATTGTTAAATTCCTATCATCTTGTTTTGAAATCCTATATTGCTATTGTTTGTTGTTGTTGTCGTCATTTTGTTTTTGTTTTTAATTGTTTGCATCTTGATTTTTCTGTTTTTTTCTCTTTAAAGGAAAAGCATAAGGAAAAAAAAAAAGGAGGCAGAGGGGAGCAGAGAAAGAAACAGAAGGCCGAAGAGAAAGGAGATAGAAGAGGAAGAGGAGAAAAGGAAAAAGAAGAATAAAAGACAAGGAAAAGATGAAAAGGTTGTGTAGGAGAGAGTATGTATCCTACAATATATAAGAACTTATTAAACTGCAATAATTAAAACCATGTGATAATGACATGTGACTAGAAATGGAAATGATACAGTCTGTTTTATGACTATATAATAGAATTCCTATATTTTTTTAAAAACACTTCAAATATAAGTAAATTAAAATTTGAAGGGGTAGCCATAGAGATCAGTTAGGAAATGATGGACTGTAGAAAAAAGATGTTAGGACAATAGTCATCCATATAAGAAAGACATAATTATACCACAACCGAACAACAACAACAACAACAAAAAAATCCTTGGTGAAAAAAATTTCTTGACAACAAGCTCACAAAAATTAAAATAAAACATAAATTATTTTATGACATTGATACAGTAAAGGATATCTGAAACAAGACAGAAAAATTAAAATCACAGGGAAAAGATGAATAAATTCAACCATTGTACCTAAGCATGGTGTTGCACACTTGTAATGACAGAACCCTGGGGGACTCAGGCCAAAAATTGTAAGTTTGAGCCCATCTTGGGCAACTTAGTAAGATCCTGTCTCATAATAAAAAATAAACAAGGGCTGGGTATGTAGCTCAGTGTGAGAGCTTTAGGTTCAATCCATAGTACCAGAAAAGAAAATTCAACAATTTTAAAATATTCAAATCTCAATGTCGAAATATCAAGAAACGCTATAAAGAAAATTAGAAGTTACAGAAAGGCTACATTGAGAAATTTTATAGTGAGAAATACCTAAAAATTAAATACACAAAGAATTCTCTAAAGAATAAGTAAAAACCAAAAAAAAAAAAAAAACCCTACAAATAGGCGATTTTTGGATAACTCCAAAAGTCAACAAACCCATGAAGAGAAATACAAAACAGAACAACAATGAAAATAATTTTATACTCATAAGATTGACAGTTAACAAGTGCAAGGTAAGCATGAGGGCAACCTTGTTCAGTGTTGATGGGGTTGTTCTTTACCTGAATTTCCAGAAAGCTGTACAAATCTTCTGTTAGAACTACTGAAGCAAGCTTCACAACTTATGGATTGCACTTCCACGTAAAAATACCATGAAAAGTCTCATCTTTGCATGCAAGGAAGCATGTAAAATTCTTGTAACAGTACGTTTGTAGCCAAATTTGAGTATAAACCAAATCTCCATCAACAAATCAGGGGAATAAAAAAATACATTTTGTAGATAAACAATAGACTATAACAATGAAACGAATCAGAGCTACAAGAATTAGAAATATCAAAAATTCACTGATAGGGAAAAGCAAGGTTTATAGTATATACAGTATGATGTAATTATATGAGGGTAAAAAATATACCTTCAATATGCTGCTTAAGGATAAAAACATATTAAGTAAAACAGCAAATTCCTTATGAGACTAGTAGTTAAAATATTTATGGTATTTATTTCTAGTGACTAGAAAGGGGATTGTGATCAAACTCAATTTATCTACAGTTTAAGTGGTACCTGCATATTTTATTTTTCAAATGGGTTTTTGGGTACATGAAATTTTGTTGTATTACTCTGAATACCTGGAAAAATCTGAATGCCTGAGTTTTTTTATGAAACAAGTAAACATAATTAACTGATTTAAAAAAAGATATTAATCCTAACAGAAGAATTATAAAGGCATGAAATATAAGCATAGCTTACGAGTATGAAGATATGCCTCAGTCTTGAAAAATAATTACTTATATTATTTGAACTAACAATTTCAACATATTTTATTTTAGGAGAATAGAACATGGATATGTTTTTGTAGTGTCAAGTTTGAGTAAAAGAACTAAACTCTCTTATTCCACGATGGCAAATCAAAAGAGAAGGTCCAAACCTGACATTTATTTAGAATTACTGAAGCATGAACAGGAAGAGTCATGTGAGTGAATATGATTGCCTTGGGAGAACAAAATTCAGGTGTTTAGAAGGATAGAGAGAAGACTTTGAATTGCAGGCTTTGGAAGAGTGATTGAGTTTTAAACTATCTATGTGTAGTATTTGAGTAAAAAGAAATTTTAATTAAAAAACTAAGGAATGTATTTTACTCACAGCAATTCTGTAACTCAAATTGGAGCAACATTAAACAATAGCCCCCTCTGGGTGTGGTTTGTGTCCTCTCCCCTTTCTGGCATGCTTTAAAGATCATCTACAGCTGTCAAAAAAATATTACACTTGTCGAATGAACTCAGACTTAATAAGCCCCACATCATAATAAAAATAATAATTGTAAAATCCATCATTCCCACTGCCTGAGAAAGCCAGCCCCAAAATAAAGTATTTCATGGAAAAATATGAAATCCATAACTGTAACTCCTCATGTTACCAACCATTCCCAGTACAGCAGAAAATAGAGATACAACAGATGATGAGGTAATCATGTATCCTGTGGCACTGAATCTCTAAGGGGTTATGCATCCAGTCTTGTTTTGAATGACTCAACAAAGCAAGTCACTCAGCACCAGCACCCAGGGAAATCTCCCTGCGTTCACTGCAGAGCACCTGCAGCGATGCAGTCCTCACATATGCCAGATGGGCTGAGAAATGGAAACAGCTCTTGGGGGGAATAACAAGAGACAGGAAAACAAAAGTTCCTAAAAAAGTATCCATTGACACTACCCACTATGCCATTTCCCAGAAAAAAAGAGACTTAAAATCACATAGGCAAAGATGTTCTTCAGGTTCTAAGTTCTGTGTCATTTTACACAGTAGCAAGGGTCATGACATGGGAAGAATTTAAGGAAAAATTAGCAAGAGCACTAAATCCAAAACAATTTGTTGGGGGAGTAGAGCAAGAGGAGAAAATAGCCTGTTCTATACTAATCATACGATCATTTTATTCTATTTATTTACATGTGGATATAATGAGTTGAAATGCAGAAAAATCTGGTCCTAAATTATTTTTTGCCAAACTTCTGCTTCTTCTATAAAATGATCCCTCTCCCAAAACTCACATCTTCGTTTCCAATCAGCAGCAGAGGACAGTGATTGATAAATTTGTCTTTTTTTCCTCATGCCAATTTAAGAGCTCTGCACAGTTTAAAATTCTTTTTGTTGAGAGTTGTGCTTTATACTCAGTAAACACATAAAAATAAAGTCATAGGATATACTACTGCTACTACTAATAATGGTAGCCAGCATTCTTTTAGTATTTACTACAACCTAGGTATTAGCTTTAAATTCACCCAATGAAATTCATACCTTAATTTTTCTAATTTATAAAATATGGAGGCCAAGCAGGATGGCACACACCTGTAATCCCAGCACATTGAAAGGCAAGGCAGGAGGGTCATAAATTGAACCCTTACTTGGGTTATTTAGACACTTAGACTCAGCCTCAAAAAACAATAACTACACAAATTAAAAAGGCTGGGACGCAGCTCAGTGGGAAAGCCCTGTATTCAATCCCCAGTAGTATTAATTAAATAAATATGATAGAAAATAATTCAAATGCAAGCAACTGTTAACAAAAAATAAATTATACAATTGTACAAAGTTCTTATAGCAGTGGGTGCAGAAGATAGAAAAAGGTGCTTTAGCATTAGCACAATTCAATTACTACAGGTGAGGTAATACGGACCCAAGGGGCTATAAATGCCATCAAGATTAAAGAGACCTCCAATCTAGAGCTAGCCCTTGTCTTTTTGGAGAACTTAAAATTTTAAATGTGCAATTGCCAGATCCTCTTAGTCACAGGCTGTGACACGGGAGAAATGAGTTCACTGGTGCAAAACGTTCAGCAGAGCATCTGACACCATTGAGTACACAGCATATGTTTTTATCCGGGTCCTCTCACTCCTCTTTTTGCTTTTCTCAGTCACCTGCTATTCTCCATTCAGGGCTGTTTTCTTGATCTTTGAATAAGCCATGTCCACTCCTGCTTTGAGACCTTTGAACAAACTACTTTTTTCTCCCGGAATGTTCCTCCACCAGGCCCTCAGGTGCCTGCTCCTTCTTCTCTTAGGATCTTAAATCTCTACCAAAGTCTCATCCCTGAATGTCTAAATAGTCATAAGTGATTATTTATTTGTTTACTTTTTCTCTCTACACTCAGAAATCCAAACTCCATGAAAGCAAAGATTTTGCTTGTCTTGTTTTCTGTAATATCCTCGAATTCTAGGTTAGTGCTTGTTCTGAATGCTGAATAAACACTTATAGTATTTTTCTGTCATGACAGTTTATTTTAAGATCTTTTTAAATACTGGCACCAGCTAAGACTAAATACATTGATTCTCTGCCATCCCTGAAAAATTCAGGTTACAGAATAGTGTTCAATAAATATATGGATGACAAAGTTATTTCTATTATTTCTTTTCCCATCTAAGGTGAGTATATTATAGTATAAAGGTTAAGTATGAACAGTTCTTCTAAAGCATCATCTAGAAAGTGCTGAGTGGATTTGATTTGTTCCCTAAGCTACACAAACTCTTCATAAAGTCAATATACAAGTTAAGTCAATAAATATATAACACTTTGCATTTGCATAGCATATCATGTCTTATCTACATTTCTTAAGACAAAACCTAGGTTTACCCAGCAGTCTCGAGAGTGGCTGATAACCAAGGGGACTTTTTTTAGCTTGGCATTAGTGAGGTTGGATTCAGTTGCAAATTGTTTTCTTCTCTTGCAGATGTGAATTAGCTGAGGTGTGAAGTCATCATCATACTTTGGCACATTACTGTGGTGCTTGGATGGAGGATTTCTAAAAAAAATAAGCAAAGAATTAAACTGTGGGAGAGCTTGCAGTGCAGCTGGAAATAGCAGTCTCTGATGAGTGAGCTGAGCCAAAAACCAAAATTGAATAATGCTCTGAAAAGCAATGCTGGCATTGCAGTGCTTTTCTGACACCCCCTTGCTAACTAAGGTCAGGAGCCAAGACAGATCGAAGTCTTATGAATACTGCCCTGAAAGATTAACATAGAACCATATTTCAAACCAGATGCCCACTTGGAAAGGAAATGAAGGGGCAGCCTGAAACATGTGTATGAGAATATTATTTATTTGATTATGTGCAATTGAAGCCACAACCATGTCAGTCTCAAAACAGTATTGAATAATCACATGTGATGCTATGAAGGGAACTCCAAGTAATTAAGTGGAGTTTTTGTATCTTATTGCAAGATGATAACTACATTGCAAAGGGCATATAGTGCCTGAGACTTAAGAGGAACTCATCAAAACCATCCTTGGGCATTCATAGATTTTTAGAGTCATTAATGTTCAGAGACCCCAAAAGGGATCAGTAAATTCCACAAAGGTGATATTTCTTTATTTTCTATAATCAAGGACACATCCTTAAGTCTTGACAAAAAAGCCCAAGTACAGAGGGCAAGAATGCTCCTCGTTAGGCCAAAATAGACTTATTGTTCCTGGCATCAAAAACGGTGAACCCTCAAAATGTAATAATGTTATTTTTAAGTGAATACATTTCTTCCATCTTTTAGTTATATAGGTAGTAAGACTGAGAGTTACTCTGAGTTTCATTGAGGCACAAAAACATTTCTCGGTATTAACATAATATAGAAATTTGATGACTAGTATTTGTTTAACTATAAAACAGTGATGATGACAGCAAAAATGTTTTCTTTTCATTGGAATTCATTTTTTCATTTCTAATACTTGAAAATGTATTCTTATTTTCCTGAAATACTGCAACCATTTTCTTGGAACTTGGCTTCAGCATCTTTCTCTCTGTGTGGACCAGGCTGACTAATCTGCTATGTTCTTCCCTTAAGTAGGACAAGGTGACTTACCTTTTCCCCCACTAATTCAAAGCACTGGGGGACACGTACTTGTACTTCTCTGTGCTCTGGTAGGGTTTTAGGCACTAAGCACTCTGGGAATAGGGCTGTATTGACTCTACACTAAGGTCCCATTCAGGGTCACAGACTCAATTGGAAGGCTCTTCAGAATTCCAGATATTTCTATCCTATGGAGTGTAAATTTTATTACTTATGTACAGCATAACTTTGAACCAAACTAAAAATGGACAATTAGTAAAATGAGGTGACTGACAAAAGCAAGAATTCTCAAGAAGACTCCATAATCATAATTCTTTGTTTTGTTGTTGTTGTGCTTTTGTTTTGATTTGTTTTGTTTTGGTACCAGGGATCAAACTCACAACTCTGCACTTGCCAGGCAAGCACTTGTGCTGCTGAGCTAAATCCCCAGCCCTGTAATCATAATTCTGTATGAAGAACAATGAAATGCATTTCTCACGTAAAAATCAGTGTGGAAGAAAGATGTAAGGACCTTTTAGGCCATTCTTTGAATCTGAAATACTTTTAAGTTATTGAAATTTGACCAGAAGTTTAAATATAACTAAAAACCTAAAAATTTATTAAATGATTCATTTACAGTTATTTTTCAGAGAATACCTTTGAAATTGTTTCAAGTTTGAAACTGGTAACATATAAGCTCATAGTATTTTCTTGCCTATAGAAATGTGTGGTTTTTCTCTGAAACGAGAAATCCACAATCATCCTTTGTCACACAGCACATTTCTGAACTGAAGGTTAGACCAGTCAGGATCACTGGCTTCCGTGAGCAAAGACACTGGCAAAGTACAGGGAGAGTAAACGAGTGTGTTTCTGTCGTCCAGAAACACCTGCAAATGTTCTCAAGTGTGCAGGCCCTCATTTTCAGACACTCTTCCTGAATTTAGAATTTGTATGACCTGGTTAAGCAAATACTCAGTGGAAGGGTAGCCTATATTTCATGACGAAAGGCAGGGGAAAATAATACGTACCTTGTCTCTCTCTGACTAATGTAAAATCTAATCATTCCATTCCATAGCCCACACTGGGTTTAAACAGCCAGAGCCTGTCTGCCAGGTAAAAAGACTTAATGTCCCTCTTGAGAAGAAATTAACTACTAAAACAGACCGAGGTGAAACGGAGTTCTGTCTTCTGTCCTCAATGCAGCCATTTTTCTCTTTTAATCTTGTTCTTCCGTTCAAGCAAAATGAAGACTTGGATCTTTGCCTTGAGCGGATTTCACTTCCAAGACTCAAGTTCTGGACCTTGCTTAATTGCAGAGGTGAGCTACCCCTGGAGCAACTCCGAATCCAGTCCACTTTCAGAGCAGGAAGCAGGCAAGGGGTGTTCCACTCCCTCGGTTACACATCACCCTGAGTCTGTTTTACTTATTTAGAGAGACCTTGCTGGATTAGTTAATACCAAAATTAACATTGCTCAGACAGATCCATGACGGCAAACTGTAACCAACTCATCTGGGTGACTCAGGCTTCCCCAGCCAATACAGCAATGATCTTTTATCCGGGGAGATCAGGTAGCAAAGTATGGGAAGAAAAGTGGTCTTGTTACAAGCACAGCCAGCTGACCAGAAGAATCCTCTCTTGCCAAAGAGACTTGTCACTCCCAGAATGCAGAATGTGTGTTTACTACACAGGAAACTAAAAAGAAACTCAAGGTACTCGTCAGTGTTTTCCAGAGAAATAGAACCAGTAGAATGAGCACACATACAGAGAAGTCTAATACTGTATAAGGAATTGTCTGACAGAAATACAGAGGCAAGAAAGTCCTGAGAACCAGGAGAGCCTGAAGACCAAAGAAGCTGATGTTTCACCTTTAAGTCCATCAGAAGGAGAAAATTTTCTCATCCAGGGAAGCACCAGCCTTTTGTTCTACTCACCTTTCTAGCTGACTTAATGAAGTCTACCCACACTTGGAGAGCAGTCTACTTGCCCACCACTTTAAATGCTAGTTTCCTCAGACATGTGTTCATAGAAATACCTAGCAGGTTCGGCTGTATGTGTGGGTACCTTGTGAGTGGGTCACACTCACTTTTAGTGGTAAAATTCACGGATAAAGTTAACCTTCACAGCTATGATGCTGCTTCATCCATGGCCAGGGCAAGCCCAGAATGGTCAGTCTGCCCTTGAGACTACAGCTAGCCTTCTCTCGGCTCCAGCTCAAATTACACGTGCAGAGTGTTTTGATGTTTCCTTTCTTTACACTTCCTGACTTGGTATAGGATTGAGCCACTTTTATTCTATGGACCTTCCTGTCACTTAAAAGTGTAAAGACCCAGCTATGACACCATTTTCCTTCATTTACTATATTTACTAACTTCTCTATCCCTATTCCTCTTTGTTATTTTGTTTTAAAAAATGTGAGCCTCTACACAGATCTGACACTTTTCACAGAATCGAACTCAAAAGGATTATAGAGCTATAAATACAATGCAAAACTTTAAAACTTCTAGAAGAAAAAACCAAACTATTTGATCTTGATGTGACAATGAGTTAATATAGCACCAATAACATGATCTACGCCAGAAAAAAAAGAAGATACACTGAACTGTATTAAAATTAGAAGCCTTTGCTCTGTGAAAGACACTGTTAAGAAAAGCAAAGCCTGTGAATGTAGCTCAGTGGTAGAATGCTTGGCTACATGTACAACCCTGGGATCAAGAAAAGAGAGAAAACAGAAAAGAGTAGCTTCACATGGAAGACAACATTGGTAAGGTATGAATCTAATAAAGAACTTGTATCAAACCATAGAAAAAATATTAAAAATGGGACAATGGCAAAACATGCAACCCAATTTAAATCTAAATAAAAACCTCACCAAAGAAGATACACAGAAGAAAAGTAAGGATAAGAACAGATGCTAAACACTATTAGTCATCAGGGAAATTGCAAAGTAAAAGAATAACGGTAAATCACAAATTTTACAATAGTCTGTGGACTCTTGAGACTAAAGGCAAAAAGGATTTCACATGACCAACATCCTCTAGTAGATTTTTCCCTCAGGGGTCTATGTTCATAATTCCAATGGTGCTATACATTTATGCTACAATTGATTCATTCATCTTGACAAGTAACCCAACTAATGTAAATGTTAAAAACACATAAACTGGGCACGGTGTATAATGGTGTTTTGTGCTATCTTCATAAGTTTGTGCGAGTCTCTACTGTTCTTTTTAAAAATATACTTTAAAAAATAAATGCATCACCTGGTTATATACATTTATGTTGTAGTCCAATTATTCCACTACAGTTAAGACTATTATTCAAAATTTTACTTTGAAATTTATTATGTAAGTATCATATTTTAAACAGGTTTATACTATTCGTTTGAGGAGTAAATCACATTTATTAATCCATCTTTCCTTCGAATGTCTTTTGAGGTAATTTTTTTAAAAAATCCTTCCAAATAAAAATCTGAAAGTAACACAGGTCCATTTCAGATCAGCAATATACAATACAGGTTTTTGTCATATTATTCTGCTAGCAAAGTATCTTCCACACTGTCATGGTTTGGATCAAAATGTCCTCCAAAAGTGTCGTGTGTACAGCTTTTAGAAGGTGATTAGATCATGGTAGCCCTAATTCTCTCTCTCTCTCTCTGTCTTCCTTATTCTTTGCTTCTTGACTTCCATGAATTTAGCAGCTTTCCTCCACCATGATATTTCTTCAGTGGAACCAGATTTCATGGAGTGAAACCCTCAAGGCCTAAAACAAGCTCAAATGATTGTCCCTATCATGCTTAATACATTAAGATGCCAAAATAATATAGAATAGACTATGCTAAAATATCAAAAGGCTGAGCAAATCTTTGAATTTAATCTCATTATTATTAGATGAGAGGATATATAAAATAGGCTAAAAATAAAATAGGTGAGTGGACTGTAGTCTATCTTTCTTTAGTCTAATCACGTGACAAGATACTCTGGCTCTCTCATACACTTAATAATCCCCCTTTCTTTAAGCCAGAGTTGAATTCTTCACACCGCTGCCTAATTCCATTTAGTCATGTTTTTTCAAGTAAAGATGGAAAACAGGTTCTGACCATTTCCTGTATACCAATCATGCATGTATATATGAAGATTATCATTAAATAACCATTCTTTTCAGGTTAAATGAACACAGTCCCTTTAATCTTTTCAATTCGAGGCCAGTGGTTTTCCTCTTGTGGGTGGTTATCCGAATATTTTTATAATTGCCACAATCATGTGTTTAGTCCAGCACCAAAAATGAGACCTGACATTCAAGACAATATATTTAAAAACACCTATATAATCTTGGAAGAAAAATAGTCTGTGCAAAGAATCAGGTTACCTAATTTTATCACTGAGAATGAATTATGACCAAAAACATTTCCAATTACATTTCAACCGCTCTTTTGCACATGTGGATACAAAAGGGAACTTAAAGCCTGATAGAATATAACTTTTTAAAAGCATAGTCCCCATGCAAATATGAAAATAACATCCATTATCTGGGACACTAGGGCGAGATGGGTTGGTTAACAATTTTTCCCCTCTACTAAGGAGTGATAGAAAGAAACACTTGATATTTTGCCATCCCTGGCAGCTCTCATTTCAGGCAGCAAGGTTCCTTGAATTGTGAAAGAGTTTTCCTGCTGTTCACAGTGTCTGCAGCCACACAGCTTTTTGGAACAAAATTTACTGCTTTTGTCAAATGGACCTAAAGAGACATCACTACCTTGTCCTCTGGTCACTGCAGGAGATCTTCCATATAAGGCTCAATCATTTGTGCCAACCTGAATGAGATTCATTGCCTTCATAAATGCAATGAGTTGCTTATTCGATCCACAAAACAAAATGTATGTAACATACCTGATTCAGGCCAAGCATCTACTAAGGCTCCAGATTAAAAGCTAGCTCTTTTTCAAAAAAGAGAAAGAAAGAAAGAAAGAAAGAAAGAAAGAAAGAAAGAAAGAAAGAAATTAACTATGGTAGAAAGATTTTTCTTCCATTTTATTAATGAGAAAATTTTCTGATAATTACCCTGTTTGATCATGAGAATTTATTGCAACTGGTCTCTGGTCAACATGACTCACATCATCTGAAGTTCAGCAAATATAAAATTGATGATCCCAATCTCATATTCAAATGGCACCATGCCTTTAATTTTTATACAAAACCAAATTGTAACCTGACAATTAAGGTCATGCATTTTTTGACATTTGATAATCTTGTCCGATTCT
>RJWT010044505.1:0-11778 GCA_004365215.1 Cuniculus paca
CCTAGAGAATCCAGCGAGGGCCTGGATCCCACAGTAATGTCCCACACAAGTCCAGCTGGAGCCCTAGAGCCCACGACATTGACTCATGCAAGTCTATTTCATGGATCTGCGCTGGGAAGGCCCAAAGGTCAGCGGTGGAAGCTAGAAAGTCTATGTCAGTGGGGTGAAGGATCTGTGCCAGCAGCTGAGGGTTCTGCACTGGAGCCAGGAAGCAACGCTCAAAGTAAGGGCCAGGGTTCCCCCAAAAAGTACCACAGCCATCCTCAGCGACAACGAGGTCCCGAGCTCCTCCGATGATAACAGCCAAGGTCCTATCAGGAAGCCAGCATGACAAGCTTCTCCTGAAGTTTAAACAGCACACATCTGCCCCTTCAAAAGCGATGCTCAAAGTAAGGACCAGAGCTCCTCCAAAGTGAACCGAAGTCACCCTCAGTGACAAGGCCCCGAGGTCCTCCAATGATAATGGCCAAATTCATATTGGGGAAGCCAGCATGACAAGCTCCTGCAGGAGGACCAACAGCTCCAAACAACAGCAACACCTTTTTGTTTGTTTTTTTGGGTTTTTTGCTTTTGGTTTGATTTGTTTTTGCCTTTTTGAGACAGGGTCTTACTATGCAATTTGGGCTGGACTTGAGCTCATTTTGTAGCCCAGGCTGGTCTCGAACTCACAGTGATCCTCCTTCCTCAGCCTTCTGAGTACTGGGATTACAGGCATGAGCCACCACACCTGGCTCTGTTTTTTTGTTTGGTTTGGTTTTTGTTTTTGTTTTTGTTTTTGTTTTTGTTTTTGTTTTTTTCTCTTTGTTTTTAAGACAGGATCTCACTGTGCAATTCAGGCTGAACTTGAGCTCAATTTGTAGCCCAGGCTGGTCTCAAACATGCAAAGATCCTCCTGCCTCAGCCTCCTGAGTGCTAGAATTACAGGCATGAGTGACCACACCTGGCTAACAGCAACACTTTGGAGAATTCACAATGCTATCCTCTTCCTCTCCATGTCTTTTTTTATGCTGGCAACTTTCCTCAGGTGGGCGATCTATACTCAGCACCATGCTGATTCAGTTCAGCTGGTGTTGACTACCAGCTTTTAATCCATAACAGGCAGCAAGTGACAAAACAACTGTGACTCTTAGCCCACTGCTACACTGGGTACTAGGTGCATTAGCGAAACATGCTCATCTTAGGATGGGGCTGGGGTCCAAGTGCTTGCCTAGCAGGAGAGAGTCCCGAGGCTTCATCCCCAGCCCCGTAAAAAATAAAAGCACTCATAGTAAACAGTTGGCTACGCCAGCCCAATAGAATGTTTCCTATTAGCCCTATATGCTTGTATTTATAAATTGAAACCTAAATTTCAAAACAGAAAATGAGTCCATGACACAAAAGCAGGTGCGAGCCCCCAAGGAGGCCCAGCTGCCAGGTTCCTAGACACTTCTGCTGCTGTTGCATCTGTTTCCGGTGAGGACTGCCGCTTGCCACCCCCCAGCTCTAAATGGCAGAGCTGGGATTTGAACCCAAGCAGCTTACTGTGAGCTATAGGCCATCCTGCCTGTGGGAACCCAGACCGGTGCCCTGTCCCCAGGAAGAGCAGGCCGGGGCCTGGGAGGCCCCGCTGCACACACGCACACACCCAGCCTGGGCAGCCTGGGGAGCCGGGAACCTCCCAGCGAGCCCAGGGCGGGCCCAGCAGCTGCCCCGCCAGAAAGGAGCTGGAGCCTGAGCAGCGTTTACAACGTGTGAGAATTCTCACCAGGGGCTGTGACTGCCAGAGCCAGCTCCCAGCCCCCTGCCCCCAGCTGGGGCTGCTGCATCGAGCTGAAAATGAGCTTCCTTTGTGGGGGCCCCAGGAGGTAGGAGCCGTCTGTGGGCCCTGGAGCCCTCAGTCCCCTGTGCCTCTGTTCACCTGACCCTCTGTGTCCCTGTCTGCAGCTTAGGAAACTTGTCCCCTGCTAACCAGAAACCAAGTCTCTAGAAAGAAGAGAGGCAGGGGGCATGGTTGTGTGAGCCTGTCATCCCAGCACTCTGGGAGGCTGAGGCGGGAGGATCCCAAATTCCAGCCTAGGCTGGGCAAGTGAGTGACTTAGTGAGACCCCATCGCAGAATTAAAAAAAAAAGAGAGAGAGAACGTAAAGAGCTGTGTGGGGAGAAGGTAAGTATGTACAGCTCTCAGTGAATGTAATCATGAAGTACTATAAGCATAGTCTGAGAAGCCTGTCGAGGAGGGGACTTGTGAGGACAGGGCTGGAGGAGGTGAGGGGACAGTGGCAAGGATGTCAGCTGGAGTGAGGAATGGTGTTTCAGCCCGTCCCTCCCGTGGCCCCACCCAGTCACCGGGCTCCCTCCTCAGCCGCCCTCTGCCCCTCCCCCTCCTTCCAACCCAAGGGCGCAGGGAGTGAGCTACAAATGCGCCTGTGCCTGTCTGATTCCCGTCCCCAGGAGGACGTGCCGTGTCTGAAAGTGTCCTCCAAAGTCCCCAGCCTGACACAGAAGTGCTGCAGGCGGAGCCTCAACGAGCAGATGAGTCCTGAGCTCTCTGCGCTGCCTGGATTAATGTCAGCAGCCATGGCCTCCTGTTGCTGTCTCTTGCCCTCTGCCCGCCACCCCGAGATGCCACACGGCCCAGTGCGGCAGGAGCTCTGCTCGCTGTGTACCACCCAGCCTCAGCGGCCACAGCCGCGCAGAGCAGCAGCCAAGGAAAGGGTCTGTCGCCCCCCAGGGAGGGAGGGACCCTGCCCTCCGCACCTGGCCCATCCCAGGGGACAGAAGAGAAAGCAGGTTGGGGGCGCGGTGGGTGGCTCAGGCCTCGGGGGCGCTGGGCA
This sequence comes from Cuniculus paca, assembly GCA_004365215.1. Classification (NCBI taxonomy): domain Eukaryota; kingdom Metazoa; phylum Chordata; class Mammalia; order Rodentia; family Cuniculidae; genus Cuniculus; species Cuniculus paca. The sequence continues at coordinate 2,814 of RJWT010044505.1, forward strand.
CTGAGTTCTGCAGGACTTCGGTCCCGGGCCTCCAACAGCAAGCCACCGTCCCGACGTCCAGGTGGCTCGCGTCGCGCCCAGGCCCTGGGACCAGCCCAGAAAGCTGCTTGTGCCACCGCCCCTGAGCCCGTGCGGGGATCATCTCTCCGACCCCCCATCCCGGCCCGGCCAGGAGCGCAGGATGCTCGAGGCCACCAGCCCAGCACGCCCCGCCTCTGCCCCGCGCGCGGGGTCCCGGCTCAGTCCCCGCCGCCCGCCCGGGCCTCGCCGCGGTGCCGCCCTCCGCTCCCCTCCGAATTCTCCACGCAGGGTTAGGCTGGCGACGCGCTGTCTGCGGCCGTCCAGACGGCCGAGCGCGCATTCGTCTCGCTGGGCCGGCGGGGAGCTGGGGCGCCCGGCAGGGCTGGGAGAAGCCCGGGGGTTGCACCAAATTGCCCAAGGTCACCGGGAGGGGGCGGGACAGGTACCAGGTCTGAACCCAGCTCAGGTTCTCCGTGGAGCACCTACTGGGTGCTAGGCATCACCCCAGGGATTGGAATATTGCGGTGAACCGACCAGAAAACACCCAGCCGGACATTCGGGTGGGGAGCCAAGCAGACAAACAACAGCCCGAATGAAGTGTCAGGTGGTGGCAAGAAGGGGTGGGGGACGGTGGTGGGGCAGGGAGTCAAAGTGCTGGGGAGAAGCTTCGGGAAGGCTTGCAGTGGTTCTCAGGATGATCAGGGAAGGCTCCAGGAAAGAAGGAATGTTCCAGCAAGCAGGGACAGCACATACAAAGGCCCTGAGGCAGAAGTGTGCTTAAATCAACATCTTTTAAAAAATATTTTATTACAGAGACTTTATTTTTATTACATCAAGTGACTAATGTTGCTTTCAAGATCATACCTAACAGATTTTTCAAAAGTCAGACCACACAGTTCATCATTACTAATCAACTTCTGTATTCTGTTTGCCTTACAAATCCTTTCTTAGTCTATATTTTAATCATATCTGATCATCCATAAAAAGAAAAATTTACAATAGTAAATACTTCACAAATACTATTACATGAAGCTAGGAAATGAATCATTTTCATTGGTTCCTGTCCACACATCATACTAAAATTTTATATTTATGAATGGAATATTTTATGAAACATTTAGTATAAAAGTATTAACTACATTAATAATGCATTGTGGGATCCATTTCTTTCTTTATCTTTTTTTATTTATTTATTTTTTTGGTACTAGGAATTGAACTCAGGATCTTGTGCTTGTCAAGCAGGCACTTATGCCGACGAGCTATATCCCTGGCCCAGGATCCATTTATTTATTTCTTAATCATTCGCCTCCATGCATTACTTCTTTCCTTTTTTTTTTTTTTTTTTTTTTTTTTTTTTTTTTTTTTTTTTTTTTTTTTTTTTTTTTTTTTTTTTTTTTTTTTTTTTTTTTTTTTTTTTTTTTGTCTTTTTGAGACAGGGTCTCCCTATGCCATTCAAACTGGCCTTGAGCTCACTTTGTAGCCCAGGCTGGTCTCAAACTTGCAACGATTCTCCTGCCTCAGCCTCCCGAGTGCTGGGATTACAGATGTGTGCCACCATGCTTGGCTTTTCTTTCCTTTCTTTTACATACTCTGCTAGTCCAGGAATCTGGATAATTCCCCTTTTCCAGCTGAGCAAATTCAGGCTGAGAGAGATTAAGAGGCTTATCCAAGGTTCCCTTAGAAACTCAGTAGCTGAAGCCAGGCTGGGCTACATAGTGAGTTCAAGGTCAGCCTGAACATCCATAAAAAGCAAGACACAGCAAGACGCTGTCTCAAAAAAAAAAACAATGAAAAACAAAAAGAAGGAAAGAAAGAAAGAGAGAAAGAAAAAAAGAAAGACCAAATCGGGAGCTACTGTGCTCACAGTGCCAGCAGGAGGAACCCGAGGTGTGTGCTGCAGAGAAGGGCAGAGATTGGGTGTTTCTAGTCCCATGCCTGAAGCTCCCCTCCTAGCCAGGTAGGCAGGTTCAGCTGGAAACGGACAGTCAGGAGAAACACATGCACACACCCATTGGCTCCTGGGAGCACTGAGCTGCACCCCCAGCCCTGTTTATTTTGAAGCAGGATCTAAGTGGCCCAGGCTGACCTTGAACTTGAGATCTGCCGGGCTCAGCCTCCCAAATAGCTGAATTTACAAGCATGCATCACCATGCCTGGCAAAAGTCTTCTTAAACACTAGAAAAAGTGCTTTAAAAATCCAGTAGTAGGCCGGGAGTGGTGGCACACACCTATAATCCCCAGCAATCAGGAGGCTGAGACAGGAGGATCATTGCAAGTTCAAGACCAGCCTGGGCTACAAAGTGAGTGTATGGCCAGCCTGAACTGCACAGTGAGACCCGTCTCAAAAAGGACAAACAAAAAAATCCAGTAGTAGATGCACATGGTGGGATTTGCCTGTCATCCCAGCACTCAGCAAGCTGAGGCAGGAGGATCACCAAGAGTTCAAGATCAGCTTGGGCTACATAATGAGTTCAAGGCCAGCCTATATGTAGCAAGACCCTATCTCAAAAAAACAAAAAAGAAGGCATGTAAAGAGACTGAAGACATGTTATGTACCTACACCAACTCCCCACGTTGAAAGTAATCATTATGCATTGTAAACATGCATTAATCAAAATAAAAATTGTAAAACAATATAAAAAAATAAAATTCAAACCTGGACAACCAAAACAAGGAAAGAAAGAATAAAAAAGAAAAGGTTCATCAGGGCTCCCTTTGAGAAGAAAATTTTTTAAAAATGAGATTCAAAAGCTGGACGTGGTGGCACACACCTGTAATCCCAGCACTTGGGAGGCTGAGGCAGGAGGATCGTTGTGAGTTCGAGACCAGCCTGGGCTACAAAGTGAGTGCATGGCCAGCCTGAACTGCATAAGAAGACCCAGTCTCAAAAAGACAAAAAACAAAAACAAACAAACAAAAAAAAAACGAGATTCTTTCCCAGGGCCCAGATCTGTCAACCGGCCCCACCGGCTCGCTCACCCTGCCCAGGCTCCTCCCGCTGGGGAAGCCGTGGCTGCAGGTGCCTCCTGTCACCTTCCACTTCCTTTCAGTCCCCTCAACCTATTTCCCACACACAGCCAGAGGGAAGTCAGACTGTAAAATCCCCTAGTGGCTTCCTGTGGCTCAGAATAAAAGCCAAGCACCTGCCCTTGGCTGTGGCCCCCGGCTTCTGCCCATCTCGGTTCTCTAGTCTCATCAGACACTGTAAGCGTTTACACCGCAGGGCCTTTGCACTTGTTATCCTCTCTGCCTGCACCTTCCTCCTCTGTTCCTGCTCTCCAGGAAGGCTCCCCAGCATCCCCAACTGCACAGCGCCCCCTGCAGCTCCATACACCCAGAACCTTTCCAGCAGAAGGACGGGTTCGAATCCCTGCTCTGCCATTGTCCTGGGGGAAGGGGCCTTAGGCAAGTCTCTCCTTCTCTGAGACTTGGGTGTTCTCACTTGTCACATGGGACTGTGATAACAACAATGCCAGCTCCTCCCTAGGGCTCTCATGATGACCTCCGTTCCTGGGCCCCAGGGCCAGGTGCTCCATTCTGCCTCCTTGGCCTGATCCAATCTACCCGACTTCCTGGGCCAGGGCATCCTGCGCTCCCTGCCCCTTCCGGCCCACTGTGGCTTCCTCTGGCCAAGAACGCCTGCATCGCAGGAGGGCTCAGGTGACTTGGAACTGGAGCCTAGGACCTGCTCTCAGGCTGAAGTAGAGACCACAGACGGACAGGAGTCAGGGTGGCTGACTGCTCCAGCCTCTTCTTCCCGAGGCTGAGGGTCCCACCCTCGGAGACCCCCCCTGGCCTAGGACTGGGCAGACCCTGGTCCAGTCCTGCCCACAGGTCGAGGATGAAGCTCATAGACTTTACATTGAGTGTTCGCAGCCTGCAGAGGCCAAGAGTCATGAAAAGTCATCGGATTTCCTCGTTTACACCCGGCAGCGCTCTGTGTGTTGGCTGCAGACTCGCTTTCTCACTGAAATGGCTGCAGTGGCTGGGAAAAGAGCACTTGCCCACCCCTAGCACCCCGAAATGAAGTAAAACAATACAACGGCCAACGCGAAAAATAAAACCTGGAGCTACCCATGCTGGCGGGGCCTGGGACAACCGATCTCTCACTGCACTGCTTGTGGTCTGCACGAACCTGCCGCAGAGCCCACCGCAGCCTTGTGCCCAAGAGCCAGGGTGGGTGCGCCCCGAGGGTCACTTGTCACTGCCTGGTGGACAGTGCGAACTGTGGTGTGGCCATGCCAGGAGTAATTACTTGGCCATCCAGAGAGAGTCGCCTGCCTCTGCAGCAATGCAGATGAGCCTAGAAGACACCAGGCCACCTGACGACTTGTAGGGTCCATTGCTTGGACTCTGCAGGTGTGAGATGTCCGGGACAAGCTTGTCCTAGAGACAGAAAGCAGATGTCAGCTGCCAAGGCTAGATGGGAGGAGGACATGGGGGCAGTGAGGAGGGAGTGGCTGCCAGTGGATCTGACGTTTCTTTTTCAGGCAGTGAAATGTTCTGGGATGAGAGGGGTGATGAGTCCACGACCTTCTGAATGGACAAAGACCAGAGAAATTGCAGATGGATGAACTGAAGTCAGGTGAAGTGCTGCATGCCTGCGATCCCAGTTCTCTAGGAGGCTGAGGCAGGAGAATCACTAGTTCAAGCCCAGCCTGGGCAACTTAGCAACTTAACGAGGATCTGTCTCAAAATAAATATAAATGGCTGTGGGTGTACACAGTAGAGAGTTTGCCTACCATGAGCAAGGCCTTGGGTCCGTCCCCACCCCCCATACACACACACACACACACACACACACACACACACACACACACACACAAGACAAGACAAGGTAGCTGTCCCTGCTGTTTCCGGACTCCCTGTATCCTGAAATGTTGCCTTCCCCTGACTCCCAAACAGGGTCTTGCTATGTACTGCAGGCTGGCCTTGCACTCACTTATGTAGCCCAAGCTGGCCTCAAACTCACAGCAATCCTCCTGCCTCAGCCTCCTGAGTGCTGGTGTTACAGGTGTGCGCCACCACGCCCTGATGGCTGATGTTACCACATTTGCCACAGTGCCTCAGCATGTATGTGTGTGTGCTGTGTTTCCGTTTAGAAAGAAAAGTACATGCTCGCGGTGGGAATCTCGGGACTCAGCAGCCAATGACTCCTGTGGCCTGGCGCTGGGCAGTTTTCTCCTTGAGAAAGCACCGGGCACCGTCGGCTCCCCTCCCTTGCATTTTGAGCTGGAGCATATTTTACAGACCTGCAGCGAGGCCTGGGGAAGGCGGGGGGCTCACTCAGATCACAGACTGAGGTGTTAGTGGCGAACGGACCGGAAGGGAAGGGATGGAGACCAAGGAAAGCCCCTGCCGGTCCAGGCCTCTTCCTGGGGTAAAGATGGGTTTCCTTGGGGGATCCCCGCCCCGAGCGCTCCCCTGAACGGCAGAGGTTTCATTTCTGTTTTATTTCAGGCCAAGGCGCCGCTTAGTACAAATGGTGGCGCGCTGGATCCCCGCCTGGAGGCCCTCGGGTGCGCCCAGCAAAGCCACCACGGTGTCCTGCGGCTCCTCCGGCTCGGGTTCCCGGGGCCACGCAGGACCTGGCCCGGCGTGGGGGAAGAGCGCCCCAGCAGAGCCGAGACTTCGCTGCTGCGCTCTGGGCGGCCTGGGGAGGTTCCCTGCTTCCAGGCCGACACCACGCGGTTTGCAAATATTCGCTCGCTTTGTGCCTCCGCGGCGGGAGGACAGGCTGGACCTCAGATGAGGAACCGTCACGGAGAGGCTGAGACGCGCGCTCTGGTACACACAGCAGAGAGGTGGCAGGCGGTCTGCGTAGGGCCCTAAGCCACTACAGGACCTCCTCATTCACATACAGGGGCTGGGGGTTTGGTTTGGTTTGGTTTCTTTTGCTTCTAGTATTGGGGGTTAAACCCAAGGCCCTTGCATTGAGCCGCACCCCCATTATTCACCCAATATTGTGAGACAGGGGCTCGTAAGTGGATTAACTGCCCAGGCTGGGCTCAAATTTGAGATCCTCCTGCCTCAGCCTCCCACGGTGCGGGATTACAGGTGTGTGCCTCCATACCCAGCTCATTGTGAGGATTAAATCAGGTAGTCCGATCAAGACAGGTAGCAAACTGTCAGGAGATGTTTACTGTTGTTTTGTTTTGTTTTGTTTTGTTTTGGGGGAGCATAGCAGGAGTCGAATTCAGGGCTTTGAGCTTCCAGGCAGACACTTGTGTTGCTGAGCTATCTCTGGCCCTACTGTTGATCTTATTTACCTCACTGGGTCTTTATCTCCCTAACCCACTGCAAAGTCCAAACCAGGCCTTGCCCCTGCTGCCCCATTCCTGTCAACGGCCTCTCTGCCTCATCCGCTATCCCAGGGCTTTGGCCTCTCCTCAACCACCCACCCTCTGCCAGGCCTGCTCCACACAGCTGCCCAGGGGTCGGGTGGAGAGCAAACCACTCCCCACTTAGACTTTCTCTGGCCCTGAGCCCTCAAAATCAGTCCATAGTGGTCCCCAGCCTGCATGGGGCTGGCCCATGGCCTCTCCATCCGTATTCGGCCACTCCTAGGATAGGTTGGCAGAGCCCCGCCTAAGGCCCTTTCCCCAGGAGCCACACAGAGGAATCGAGGCAGGATCCCCACCCCCAAGCCAGCTTCCAGACACCTCCTCACCTTGAAAGGTTTAGTGGTGAATAATAAAAAATTATTGGCGGGGTGTGGTGGTGCACTCCTGTGATCCCAGCAGTCAGAAGGATCCTAAAATCCTAGCATTTGGGAAGCTGAGGCAGGAGGATTGCCTCAAGTGTGAGACCAGCCTGGACTACATAGTGAGTTCAAGGACAGCCTGAATTACACAGTGACTGTCTCAAAACAAACAAACAAACAAGCAAACAACAAACAAAAATTTTTGTGCTGGGCTTGGTGGTGCACACCTGTAATCCCAGCTACTCAGAGGCAAGTGGATAGCAAATTTGAGCCCAATATGGGTAATTTAACAATTTAGTGAAACACTGTCTAAATAAAAATAAAAAGGACTTAGGGATGTAGTTCAGTGGTAGAGTGCTTGCCTAATATAGGCAAGATGCTGGGATTCCTTCCCCAGTATCATAAAAAAAAATTTAAATAACAACACAGAATAAAATAAAATAGAAAGATTTTGGATCTATCCCAGGTCCCGACAAAGACCATAGTAAACCCTTGGATGTTGCTACGAGTAGTGATTGAATTGTTGGGTTTTGTTGTTGCTGTTGTGTTGTTGTTTCTTTTGAGACAGGATCTTGCTGTACAGTTCAAGGGCTAAACTTGACCTTACTATGCAGCCCAGGCTGGCCTTGAACTTGCTGCAATCCTCCTGCCTCAGCCTCCCAAATGCTGCAACTACCAACATGCACTACCATGCCTGGCTGTTTTTTGGTTGTTTTGTTTTGTTTTTGAGACAAGGTCTCAGTAGTTCAGGCTGGCCTTGAACTATGTAAGCCAGGCTGGCTTCAAACTCACAGTAATCCTCCTGCCTCAGCCTTCCATGGTGCGGGATTACAGGTGTGTGCCACTACACACGCCTGACCGTAGTGATTGAATTGAGTCCCTCAAAAGCCTGATCAGCTGGGGCTGTAGCTCAGTGATAGATAGTGTAGTTCAGTGGGGCTGTTGCTCAGCATTGGAAAAAAAATCCATTCAAGCCCCAGCCCCAGGAATGTGTGAATTTGGAATAGGAATTGGACTTGATGGAATCCAGTTGAGTTGAGAACACAGGGATGAGGGGGTGTCAGGAAGATTGGGGGACACTGCAGAGGATACCAGAGCAGAGGCAGGGAGGCCCCGGGAAGGACCCCCCAGCACCTGAGGGCCCTGCAGGCTGGAAACACCACCAGTAGCTCTGGCCTCCAGAACTTCGAGAATAACCCACAGATTTTGTTTGTTTTCTTTTTTCTTATTTTCTTTTTCTTCTTTAGTGGTCCACGTTTGCCGTGGGTGAAGATCACATTCTTCTGGGAGTCGGTCTGGGTCCACAGCACATCGTAATGCTTTTCCATCCACCCCCCTCCCCACTCCCACTCCATCTCCTTCTGTTTGAAGCCATGGGATTTTTAGAGTACCCTGGGAAACTAGTCTATTGCCCAGAGTGGGGGCCGGGCCCAGGGGCGTGGGGCTGTGGCAGAGGGAAGTCCCCAACCTGCCTAAGGGCAGGGCTGAGCTGCTTCCTGTCCCAGGTTTCACCCCCAGCTCCTGTCCCGCTGCCTGGAAGTGACCTTTATGTCCATCAGCAGATGAGTAGATAAAGAAAATGGCATTTATACACAATAGAGCACTACTCAGCCAGAAAGGACAAACTTAAGTCATTCGTAGGAAAATGGATGCACCTTGAGACCATAATGTAAGTGAACTAAATCACTTAGTTTAAATATCAAATGGTTTCTTATATGAGAAACTCAAAGAATAAATAATTTACTATTTATTTATTTATTTATTTATTTTGAAGCAGAGTATCACTATGTAGCCTAGGCTGGTCCTGAATTTGTAGCAATCCTCCTGCCTCAGCCTCTTGAGTGCTGGGATTACAGCCAAAATGTCTGGCTATTTTTTTAATGTTAAAAATTTTTATTAGTACATGTTTGTAAACATAATGATTACATTCATTGTGGGGAGTTGGTTCATATATAGGACATCTTAATTCTTTACTTCCCCTTCTCCTTTCCTGTCCTCTAATTATAAATAATGTAAAGTGCAAAATAAAAGGTAGATTACAGGCAATAGGGAACTAAATCTTTTACAATTGGGAAGGGGACTAAGAAATGGAGGAAGCGGGGAGATAGAGGAGGGAACAAAAAGTAAAAAGAATTAAGATGTAATAGAAATAAAAATAAATACACATTTTAAAAAGCTGGGTATGAGCCGGGCGTGGTGGCTCACGCCTGTAATCCCAGCACTCAGGAGGCTGAGACAGGC
>RJWT010044506.1:0-11774 GCA_004365215.1 Cuniculus paca
ACAATGCTGTATATATCTTTAGATAAATGTGTGTATGCTTTTCTACAGTGATTACCTAGAATTAAAATAACTAGAATTTTCAACCTTAAAAAGAAGCACTCAAGGTCGTGAGTTTGATCCCTGGTTAAAAAAAAAAGTGAAAAAAAAAAAAGAAATAGCACTCAAAAATTTTTCAAATTTCCTGACAATGTTTCCTCAAAAACTGTAGGAGAGTTCCTGTTCCTCCAAATCTTCACAGACATTTAGAATTGTCTCTTTTTTTTCTCTTTATTTGGATGAGCAAGTAGTTGTGTCACACGGTGAATTTATACAGTTTTCTACTGAATACACTAAATGCATTTTTAAGTATTAGTTATCCATTTGGATATGTTTTATGTAGTGCTGGTCACATTTTGTTTAATCTTTTTCTTATTGTGTAAAAGAATCAGATTAACTCTGCATAAGTCTGTTTTTGGACATATGTGTCACAAATGTCTTCTATTCTATGGTTTTTCTCCCTCTTAATGATGTATTTCAATGAACAAGACTGTGAGCTAACTCTAACTTACCCGACTTGTCTTTACTTTCTTATTTAAGAAGCCTATGCCAATTTCTAAATCATAAAATATTCTTCCATTCTTTTCTTTTAGAGTTGTTATTGTACTACAGAGTCTGCAGGTCATATGCAAATGGTTTTGTAAAATGTTAAGAGGGGGATGATTTTTTAGAATTGAATCCATTTCTCAAGAGCCCATCAACTGTCTTTTCAGAGTTTATCTTTCTTCTTCTTATGTCTATTGTCCAGTTTGGGTAATAGCACAGCACTGGTCATGCATATCAATGAAAATGTGAACATTTTAAAACATATACCTTCTTACCTATGTCCAATATTGTTTCCTTCTAAAGAATGAAAGGGAAATATTACTGACTTACACTGGGATAATCTCTCTAGGAGAAATATAAAATTTGGGCATAAAGTTAGTTTGAGCAATCAATATAAATGTGTACTGAATAAGATAGCAAACCTGGGAACTGTATAATGAGTTCAGACTCTGGTTGGCAACAATAATGAGAATATAAATTCAAGAAATGCAGACTTTTTGAAGGACGTACTTTAGACCCTCTCTGTGGCTTTTGTGTAGAGTTTAATTTGACATCGTTATCTTTCATCCAAGCATGGGTTTTACTTGGATATGGTTGGTTAGGTTTGTAATCAGACAAATTCCCATGCTAAAACGGATACTTTCCCCCTCCTTTATTGAAAAATTTGCATCTGTCATTAACTTCCCACTTACACAGCATGCCTTCATCTAATTCTTAATAGTTTCATTTTAAAATTTTGCCTCTTAATATAATTAACATTACATTACTCCCTTTTTATTCCAATAAACTGAGCCCTTTATGCATGGTCACTGCATCTATTTATCTTTCCATTTAATCCACAGTCCCCATAGGCTTTATACTCATAACCTGTTTAGAGCTTTAAATGAGGGTAACAGCACGAATGTAGGTAAATTAGACTACCTTTAACATTGCAACTCCCCTAAGCTCAAAGCAAGCTTTTTTTCTCTTGACTGTTTTAGTCACTTGAATTCTTGGAAGGAGTCTCTTCATTAAACATTTTATATCCTTAGAGGCCATCTCATTGCTTCCTCATAGCAAAGTACAGATCATAATCACATAATCCTTTCTGGGTAACATTAAATATCTACAAAATTTTTTAAACTGCAAATTATTTAAAACAATGAATTTGCTCAGGGAATACTAAATCACCAAATTACAATCCAGGAGCTAAAGACATTATCAGAACTCATATATAGAGTGCTATGAATTTGCAGCTAGACCTAAGCTGTGAAACCATTTCTGCCCTTGGCCAATATGGTTAGGTTATTTAATCAATGCTGAGAAAGCATATAAATACCAGGTTTTGATCTAAAGACTTTACTTATTAGTTAATCTACCTAAAAAGCCTGTAAGGTAGGGTCTCCTACAATTCACATCTTAGTATCAGGGAAAGCAATACTTAGCTAAATAATTTGTAACTTGTCACTTGGACAAACTGCTCTCTTGCAAATAGCTGGGAAGCTGGGATCTCAGCTTGGGAAGATGGAATCCATGGTCATGTTTTTAAGCTACGACGGTGATTTTAAGCCTTTCCTATTGACAAACAAGGGTTTCACTCTATAAGCAAATTTGATGTTTTTGTTGCTGTTGATGTTGTGGTTATTGTTGTTGTTTGTTTTTGTTTTTCCCACTATGAACTCTGGTGACAGTTCTTATATTGAAAATCTGTTTTTGTTTGAAAGCATTATTTCTGCCTTGTTTTCGTAAACTGATCCTCTTGACTTCTTTCACTCACTGTTCTAGAAATGAAGTCTTGTGTTGCATTTGTTCCTCATTTCTACTGTGCCCTAATCAGAATTAAGTCCTGTTTATGTTCAGCAGGTTCTGTCTGAAGCCCTGCTTTCTGGTATTATGCAGCACTCATTTAAATTATCTATGGATACAAGGGTTAAGCATTCACATTAGATCAAAGGAAATTTCAGGTTGCCTAATTTGTCACTTTCTGTCTTTCATCCATTCTATTTACAAGAAGTTGTCAGTATCTGCCACATGCTTCTTAAACATTGTCTTCTTACTAACAAATCTTTATTGTATCCATATGGAGAGAGCAGTTGCATTGCTTTGGAATTGGGAAAAGGGTAAGAGACAGAGAACAAGCAACTTCAATATTTAATTTTTCATTCAGTTAGTATCCTTGATTAGGTCACTTAAAATAATTCTCAGAACCTTGGATATGCCATATATAAAATCCAAATAAAAAGGCAACATGCCCCTTGACCAAAATTTTCCCAGTTGCATTTCCTAAAATACAGTCTTTGATGAACAAAATTCTACCCTCTATTTCCGTGTTCAATGTTTTGTATAGATTCCACACATAAAGTGAGAAAATGAGGTACTTGACTATCCAGAAATAAATTGTCCAACAGGGTGAATAAGTTAATACATTGCATTCTTGAGAGCTGCCAAAATAATATATATCAAGCATTCTCAAAATAAAGGCTGATTAACATGGGAAGAAATGCATATTTTAATTAGAGCCACTGGCTCATTCTATATGGATGATTATTATACAAATATGTATCAATATATATTTATAAACATGTACAGAATAAAGATATTCAATACTATTACAGTTATGAAATTAGATTTACTGGTTCATATATTAAATATAAAGATACATAAGCATAAATATGTAGTATATGTATACATATACACATGAAACATATTGTGCAGGATAAACATATGCAGTATTATTACAATTTTTAAATCTTTTACTCTATACTTCACAAAACCCTCCCAACTCACCCTATAATACTACATTCTACACATTATTGCTATCAAATAGTAAAAAACAGATCATTGTGTCATTCTGCTTCATTTAAAATTATACCCAAAAACTCATAGCTACTATTATCATTGTTCTCAATTCCTACTAATTTTAATTTACACCCCATATAAGACATCCAATACTCATTCTTCTCAGACTTTTGATATTACTGTTATAATGACTGTTGTCCCATACTTCAGTCTTGAGCTGCATTTATTATTATCAATGCTACCAGTCTGCTCATCATTTTACTTTTAAACATCCTATTCTGTGACTAGCATCTCTAACTTCTCAATCTTCCCTTTCCAGGATCTTGACTCCAAAAATCCATGACTCTATGTGAACTATGTTTATATTTTTCACATTCTTTTTGTCCTCAAACTCCTCTTTATTCTGTTCAAAGTCCCAGATATATCATATTAGTCCTCTTACTATATAGGTTCTATACCTGTATTGAACTTTTCTCCTTCTTAATTAGTTCATCTTTCTTGACAGAACCACATCCTGATTAAATCCAGTAGGTTTTATATTCCACTATTGTACCTAGACAAGTTCATCCATATGAGGAAAAATAACACAAGCATATTAATTGTTCTCATCAGACTCAAGACCATAAGCTATATTGGTGCTACCAAGTATTCACACTGGATCCATACACTGTCTTCTGCATATAGTTATGGACATATATGTTATTGTACTGAGAAAAAATAATGAACTACTTGTAAGTAAACTGACCTCAAAATCAAGTAATCCTATTAGGCAGTATGCTATTTTTGTTGGTATAAGACTTAAAGTCATTTTATTTCCTTTTTTTGAGTTGCAATTTTTGAAATGTGTACAAGGACCTGTGGTTAATAAAATATACATGAAAATATGTATATTTAAATATGTGCAAAAACTTCAAACTGCTGACAATAAAATATAGCTTGCTAAAGAAAGTCATGTAAAAATTGTAGTGGGGTTGGTGAGTATAGGCCAGTGGTAGCTCATCTTTTTGGAATGTGTAAGCCCTTGGGTTAAATCCCTAATGCTGAAAAACATGAATGAATTAAATACCTATGTCATGCTCTAGAAAGTGAGTAACTTGAGGTAAAATTAGGAAAATAACAGTAAGGGCTGTTATTAGCCTGTTAGCTAGTGAGACACTAAACAATCTCTACATGGGGTATCTACTAAGTATGTCTTTGTTTTAGATCTTCTGAAAACACACAGTAATTATATCATGCAACTTGTTCTGCCCTCTGCAATGCAATAGACTTTTGTCTTTTCACATTAGTGCTGTGAGAACAAGATACTTCATGCTTCTGCAGTCTGTAAGATACAGTAGAGGATGCATAAGAAACGGGTAAAAGAGACACCTTCAGATAAGGATTTTATTGTCTCTCCCTTATTTTATATTACAATGAAGGTATCTAGAACTTTATGTCCTGAAAAAACATCAAGATTTAGAAATGTGTTTCTGTCCAATCAGCGAGAATCATTCTCTTCTGAAAGATCTCTTCAAATCAATTCCTCAGCTCGAACTGTCTTGAGCCTGCTTACTTCTTGCTCTTTTCTCCTCATTAAACTTCCAGCATTCTAACCCCATTCTAGTGGGTTTTTTATTTTCCCACTATAAAGAAAGCAATCCAATAGCTTTACAAATAATGAAATATTGGAGTCATAATATTATATATTTCAGAGATGTTTGTATCTTAAAGGAATATGGACAGAAATCTAAAGGAAGGAACGATCTTCACATTTCAGGTATGTATGGATAAAGTTTTGTATTTTTAATGTAAGCTTATAGTAGTGTTACAAGCTGCTGAGTGAGATAGAAATATTATAGGCAGACAGACAGGACTGGGCCCTTGAAGAAACCATTGCAGAAGACCAGATACCTGGTAACTGTGAGGGGGACAGACACCTCCACTGTGGGCCAGATCTCAATACAAAAGACAAAACAAATGCACCCACATACTTTCTAAGGACAAATATCAGGGATTTATATTCTAAATAAAGTATCCATCAACTTGAAGAAGCCAGAAGAAGCCACTAACTCAACCCTCTATAGGCAAAGGCCTTGTTCTGTATTCATGCTGCTTACTATGTGACACACTTTCTCATTTGCTCCCAATGTAATCAATTTTACTTGAGCAATTTTACTCATAATCTTATTGCTTGACCATAATTTTGTCCCATCTCATGCCCACCTTGCAAGTTCCCATTTTTTCCCCACCTTGAACCTGCCTCACCTTGTGGTTTTGCTCTATAAATTCCTTAGAAAAGACAGTCTTTGGCAACCCACCTAGGACCCCTTCTGTCTCTGTCCCTCAGATCAAAACCTCCTTGCTCTCAATAAATATATTCTGCTCTTAACTTCTGTTGTTCCTAAAATTCATTCTTCAATTTTAGAAAACATGAAGTTCTACCAGACGTCTAGCAGGTTAGGAGTTTCTTTCCCCTATATCAATACGAGCAACTTGCTTTATAACATGTACAAGAGTCTGACAATTATGGGTGTTTGCTAAGTCCAGAATTGAAATGTTCTTTCTCCAATGCTTATATTTATCTTGTTCATTGGAAAATAAGCTAATTCATGTAGTTACTACTTGTTATTCATACACTATCACAGTTTGAACCCCATAACTTCTAAGCACCAATGGCCTCTTTCTAAGACGAATTCCATTTATCGATTGTTTTACTACATTTGCCCACCTCATATCATTCCTAAGGTAAGGTGAACAACCATTTTGTTTTCTAAAGGTTTTCTGAGCTGTGAAATGTTCACTGTCAAAAAGGAAACAGTGTAAGGCAAACAAGGAATGACCCAGCAATACCAGGATTAGTTCCCCTAATTTTCCTCAAGACATGCATTTGTACCCTAAATTTTGTGCCTAGAATTATACATATAAACACAGGGTTAGCCTACTAATTTTTAAGATCCATTCAAAGAGGAAAATAAAGGAAAAGAGAACAATGATTTTGGCATTACTCTTCTGGGGTAGTTTCTAACACTGCTCTTAATAAGTGATGTTTACTATGTTTACTATGGAATTATTTTGTTCCCAAAATAGATTTTAAATTTTGAAACTGATTACTTATTTTCCTATGTACTTGCTCTAGATTTTTCTTTCAGAGTTCTTACCATCCTTTTCTGGATCTATTTGTATTTTTGATCTGGATTTCTGCCGGATTTCTGATATTGTCAGGACAAAATAAAACCAAAAGTCTCTGTTTTGTGGAATGAAGGCTCTCATAATTTTTTAAAGACTCTGCAACTTCGAATGAGAAATTTTGTATACCTAAACTTTATTCTATTTTAAATGTGTTTTTCTATGAGAAAGAAAAGCACCTGAATTTCCTAAAATAATATGTTCTTTTTAAAAAGAAAATTTTACGATAGTTGACTTCTGTTATGAAAATTAAGAATTTCCAAATTTCACTGTAAAAAGTTACGTATGCATATCTTTAGGAGGACTAAGTAAAATTTATTTTCTTAAATTTAATTAAGATATCAGAGTTTACTAATTCAATGTAAGAATTTAATAATGGAGATTTAACCATCAGACATTTATAGTGGAGCAAACTTGTCTTCTAATAAACCTTACGAAATACATTACTGTTGTATGTGCTTGTGTAATTACCTAGGTTTAAGTTTCCTGAGGTTATTAGGCACTTTAAGAAACACCACTGTAGTTCACAAAAGTGATTCCAGAAAACAGATTGTATTTGAATAATTATTGTAATATCCCCAACTTTAAGTTCTATCACTCTTACCATGTTTCTCTTGTTTTATAAACTTTCTCTTTGGCGCCTCTGAGTGAACCCACTGGTTGACCTACTTTCCAGGCTCTCGAACTTCCTACTTCTAATAACTCATTTTCTCTCCTAATTCACTATTACTTTGACTCTATCTTAATGGATTGACCTATGGATAGATAAATGCCTCCATTTTAATCTCCTACCCAAACACACACAGACACACACATGCAACCTTATCAGTGTTTTCCAAGTCAGTACAGTTCTGGGAAAATCATGGTGGATCCCTAAGCTCTTTCAGGAGAAATTATTTTGATGATTTCCTGATATCAGCATTTTCAGCATCTTTTCAGAATACAGTTTTGTTATGGTCCCTTGTCAATATTTTCTGGCATCCAGTTATATATATCGCATTTAAAAATTTTAAATAAGTATTTTTAGACGTGATGACACAGGATTATAAATTTAACAGCTTTTCCCTGACTCCCACACCATTCACAGGGCTCCACATTCCAACTACATATACTACAGTATACTTAGAATATGTTCACAGTCATTATTTGAGATCAAAATTACCAGATTTTGTAGTTGCTTTGGTGCTTCAAAGATGAATTATTATAGGATGCCTTCTAATCACAGAATAAAAAAGCCAGCATTAGAAATCTGTGTGCACTTTGTGGTTTACAGTCTTACTGCTGAAACAGTTTCTAACATCATCCAGAAGCAACCCATTCACTTTCTACCATGAGATTACCAGTCACAAAGACTACATGTTGGCAAAAGAACTACAATGGTGTGCAATTCAACTGACTCTCCCATTTCATTTTTGAAATAATTCACTTTTGGCCATGAGCTATTTGTGTGACAGAGCTTCTGATTGCTTGCTTGGCATGAGCTCTTAGCCAATTTAGCCCTGAGCACTTTTTCAATAATTCATAATATTTTAAATGTGCAAATCCCTTGCCTGTGTTTAGGAGGATAATTTGTGATGGTGACTCCATTAAAATTTCACGTTTACTTTTCACAGAATGACAACTTTCAGGTCACCAAGTTGCCAAATTGTTCATTATGAGTGTATTGATTTTTGTAAATTTGGAATAATGAATAATATTGGCTTACTGCAACTAATTGTTATATTTGTTGATGTGTGTAGTTTTTGTTTCTCTGTGACATATCAAGAAATTAGATTGATTAATAACAGTGACGTTTACTTAAAAATCTTTACTTGAAGTTATAAGCCTTAGTTTAGGAATGAATAATAAAAAAGAGAGCAAACAATTTATTTCAGAAAACAATCTGTTATTTAGCAAATATCTTTGAAACTCATAGGGTAAAATGTTGAAAAGGAGGCTCCGGCCTTCCCATCCTCCCCTGTGAAGTATCTCCCTGGAAATACAGTAAGTTCAATCAAGAGATGCATGAGGAAAGAGGCAGGGAATGGAAAGAGGCAGAAAAAAAACTAATTAAGATGTACTATGTACATGTACCAAGTAGGATGTATTATGTGCATGTATAACTCTCCACGAGGAATGTAAACTTTATGTAATATAAACACGTAAGAATAAAAAATGAAAGTAAAAATTTTTTTAAAAGTGTGATATTATAATGGAAGTTCACAGGGTTTTTGGTCTTCAGAACCCTTTAAAACTAACACAAAGTTGATGTACAAGCTACACATTATACAGTCAAGAGGTACAACAGAGAGAGAAGTTTTCTACTTTCTTATAAAATTTTACAATATTCTAATTTTTTAGATACTTTTGTGCTAAATTATGTATGTGCATTTCTGATAGTGCTTTCATAATATCAGATGTATGTTCTTTATTTCTATTGATAGAAGGGTCATTTGTCAGAATTAGTTCCATAAGAATAACATTGTATCAAAGAATAGTTTGTGATGATATCACTACATTTGTGTACAAGATTACCAACCTGAAAGTAAAAATGCAGACTATAGAAAAATGTAAGTAATAGTTTGCAAGAACAATTTGCTACATGCATGGTAAATAGTGAAAGGACAACTACAATTTCAAAAAATGGCTTGAACAATTAGAGGAAAAAACTCCCCAGCACTAATAAATAAAATCAGGAAAACACATAAATAGATAATCACAGAGGTAGAAACAGTCACAAGAAGCTGTGAAACCTCTTCTAGAAGCAAGGAAAATGAAAATTGGATTAAAAATGAGATGCCATTTCCCATTATCTGAAAGATTAATAAGGAAGCAGACTGATAAATCCATTGTTTATGGAGATTTGTGTGAAGTACAGTATTTTCATTCTTTGCCATTGTGACGTGCACTATTACACACATTCGACCAAGTCTTTGGACTGCATAATTTCATAGGCATTGAAAGTGTTCACTTTTGAAAACTGATTTGACAGAAATGAAAATGTAGCAGTACAGATGACAGTATTGTTTTCGAGGGAGTGGAAACCATAAGCAAATGTGGATTGTTGATAGGGGAAGTATTCAATAAATTAAACAGTGAATCATATATTGTTATATATTTGTTTAAAACTAAGGAGAACTTTACTAGTCTAAAGAAATTTCTAGAATCATGTACCTTATATTATGTAGTCATTGTAAAATAAATATTAAGAATCACAGAGAGTGATATATACATACATTGAATATGTGGAATGTGGACGCTCACAAAATTAGAAAGGGAAAAGGAAAGGGGTCACTAATAAATCAATATTAATAAGTAAAGTGGTTCAGAAATTTAAAAAATAACATAACTCTATTTAAAAGTATATACTTAGCTATGAATCTATGCTTACACATAGCCAATAAATAATGATTGGGAAAAAATGAAGTTAATGTTGATCTCTGAGTATAGATTTTCAGTGAACTTTTACATTCTTCCTTAACTACCTATATTGCCTTAAACTTTTAAAATGATTAAATTGCATCATTTATATAATCAGGAAATTAGCTGTTTTAATTTCATAAAAGTGTTGCTTCAAAAGCTGCATATTTTTTAATTGCTCAGTGGTTCTGTGGAAGATTTGGTTTTACATAATCTGTTAAGAAATGAGCAAATAAACATAGTTATGTAGATGTGGAGACTATTGCTCAAAATCTGATGCTCACGGTCATGTTTTTTTTTTTTTTCTTTTTATAGTGAGGAAAGATGACTGTGTTCTGCAGAATAAAGAGGCAACCCCTTTTATAACATCTCTTTCCTTGAGAAGTTAGTTAAAATGAAATTGTTACAGTGTCTGATGACCCGAGCAGGACATATAACTGTTGGCAAATGATTAAAGTTTATTTCCATTATTCTTTGGACAATATGATAAAGACAGGATTGGTAAAATCTCAAGAAGACAATTCAGTTCATTGATATTTGAAAGGCAATTCTCTCCCTGGCTGTAATGCAAAATCCTGGGATCTGCTGACAGAACTTTTGCAACTCCTTCGGGGAAAGTTCTTTTCAAAGAATTACAAGCAACAGTCTAGAGGGCCAGTCACCCTTCCCTGGATAAGCCTATGGGACCAGAAAGGTGGTTATTAGGAAGAAGAGTAGGTAAGCAAAAATATCAAGGCTGCTACCATGGTCTCACTAATTAAGAATTTCAATTTTTTTTTTCCATACTGGAGTCATTTTCATCTAAGGCAAGAAATGTCCTATCTCTTTGTGTTCTCAGTACTAAATACTGGACCAGTACTTGTAAACATTAAACCAACAGATATCAAGTGCATTTATTTGAGCAATTATTTTGTCTCCATGGATTCTGTTGTATTTTTAGCAAACATGAGTGTGTGTTTGCAATATTTTGTGTAAGTTCAACATTTGCCATCGTTGGTGCTTGGGTCAAGATAGTCATTAAATGTATGTGATGAGACATTCATAATCAAATTTGAATGAAATACAAAAGCAGGCACAAAGTTGTCCTCTCTTACACCAGTAAACAAATTGTAGATTTTCAATATGTAGTGAACTTCAATTTGGAAACATTTTTAATGACTTTAGGGAGTCAAAAGAAACAGAAATGTTGACATCATATAGAAAACTTTATAAATTATATTTAAATCCAGCTGTTTCATTTTGAATTGTGTCTTATGAAATAGGTATGTTAATATTCTTCCATATTTGAAAATAAATGGTTATAATATTTTTCTTCAAATTTTTTTCTATCTAAGTAATTTGGGGCACAATAATCAAATCCAGTAACTGCTGTTGATCCGTTCTCTTTTCTAAGGTTTAAGTAAAGACATGAGATAACCCCTGAATTCATAGAAACCCTGGAGGTGCTAATTCTACCTCTTGTGCTTTGACATTTTATCACAGTGATTGATTTATTTGTTGCCCTGCAGTCTTTTTCTGTACCCTAGCAAGCCCTTTTCCTCACTACGACATTTCTAAACTGAGCTCTTTCAAATTAACTTGTGGAAATCAAATTTCATGAAACATGTTTACTAAAGGTCACATGTAAAAAAGTTCTACAATTCCTTCTTCCACTAATTTGGATTTTTATTGAAAAATATTGGGTTAGGATGTTTTCTGCATAAAACAGACATGTGCCTGTTGCTTACAATAATACTTTTAATTAGACTCTGTTTTCCCTAATTTTAAGTACTATACCATCAAGTACATGAAGTTTGAAATACTAGACAAGCCATGTGAATTTTATGAACATCTGAATTATATTTATTCCA
>RJWT010044507.1:0-11802 GCA_004365215.1 Cuniculus paca
AAAAAAAAAAAAAAAAACTCACTAGTCCAGGCTAGCATCAAACTCACAGTGATTCTCCTGCCTCAGCCACCCAAGGGCTGGGATTACAGGCATGCACCACCACACTTTCTTATTGCTTATCGTAATCTGTCTTACTGTATTTGACTTTCGAGTCTTTTGAACTAGTCTAGACTATCAGTCTTATCAGCGTGGCAAATATTGCTGTTGTATTCACCTCACTAGTAACTGAATAGTACCCAGCACAAAGTAGGCCCTCAAACATTTTTTGAATGAAGGGAGAAAAGACCTTATTGGCTTTGTTCAGCATTTAAAGTAGATTCTTGGCTCACAGTAGGGGTTCAGTAAGTATTTATGGGAATGAATGAATAAATGGAGAAACTTTTCCCAGAAAAATACACATATAAGCAAAGGTTGAAGAGTGTTCATGACTTTTATTTTAATTTTTTTGCAGCACCGGGGATTGAACTCACGACCTTGCACTTACTAGGCAGGCGCTTAGGCCACTGAGCTAGATCCCTCCCTGGCCGTGGTCTTTTTGAGGCAGGGTCTCACTACGCCCTTTAGGCTGGCCTTGACCTCACTTTGTAGCCCAGGCTGTTCTCAAACTCACAGTGCTCCTCCTATCTCAGCCTCCTGAGTGCTGGGATTACAGGCGTGAGCCACCACACCCAGCTTCTTGTTCATGATTTTTAAAATCCATTAAAAACTTCAGGGAAAGAACATTTGGTTTTTGAGACAAACTACAAACTTTTCAGAAAGCTTGTAATTCATAATTTCCATAAGACCCCCACAGAAATTGATGTGTTTGTTTAGGTGCTGAGGAAACATAAAACTGTCTTGGTAATAAATATGTCTGTGTTTAAAGTTGGTGTTTTTTTATTATTGTTTCTTCTAGACTGTAGGTGGTTCTACTGACCCTTTGGGGGGGGGTTAAGGGTTGGGGATTGAACCCGTGCTTGTGAAAGGGTTCAATCACCAAGATGCATCCCTAGTCCCTCTGCTGACTTTTTGTCATTTTTGTCCATTGGCCCCAAACTTGCAGTTCTCCTGCCTCGGACTCTCAAGCAGCTGGCATCGCAGACATAACCACTGTGCCCAGCTTCTCATAACATCTTTTTTTTTTTTTTTTGGCACTGGGGATCAAACTCATGACCTTGCACTTGCCAGGCAGGTGCTTATGCCGCTGAGCTAAATCCCCGGCCCCACTCATAACATCTTTAATCTAGAAAGTGAAGTGTCTCTCATAATGATTTGCATGCTACATTCTCGCATATCAGAAAGAGACTCACCAGCCGGGCGTGGTGGCTCACGCCTATAATCCCAGCACTCGGGAGGCTGAGACAGGCGGATCATTGTGAGTTGAGACCAGCCTGGGCTACAAAGTGAGCTCAAGGCCAGCCTGAACGGCATAGTGAGACCCTGTCTCAAAAACACCAGGGCTGGGGATCTAGCACAGCAGTCTAAGCGCCTGCCTGGCAAACGCAAGGTCGTGAGTCGTGAGTTCAATCCCCGGTGCCGAGAAAAAAAAAAAAGACTCACCTCCACTAAGGACTTACTAATAGGCTAATATGATAGGTCAAGATTTTAGAATGTAAAAATAAGTTTAATTTCTCTCATACTTTTAATAAAATAGGATATTTTGATTTGGTATACCTTGAACATATTTGGAAAAGGGGAAGACATTCTTGGAAGTAAATGAGGGCAGGACAGGGTCAGGGGTTGGAGGTGTAGCTCAGGGTTACAGCACATGCTTAAAGCCCTGGGCCTATCCCTAACACCATTAAAAAATAAGGACTTGGGCTGGGGATTTAGCTCAGTGACTCAAGCACTTGCCTGATAAGTGCAAGGTCATCAGTTCGATCCCCAGCACTAAAACACACAGACACACACACACACAATAAAGATTGGCCAGGCAGGGTGGCACACACTTGTAATCCCAGCTACTTAGGGACCTGAGGTATGAGGATGGCAAGTTCACGGTCACCCTGGGCAAAAAACAAGAACTTACCCCAAACATAAAAATTAAAAGGGGCTGAGAATATAACTCAGAGAGGACCCCTGGGTTTGATTTCCAGTGTCAAAAAAAAGTGTTAAAATACATATTTCCCATATATAAATTCATTTTGGTTTTTTTCTGTCAGACTTCCTAGTTTGATTGATTGATTGATTGATTGATTGATTGATTGATTTTGCAGCACTGGGGATTGAACTCACAACCTCACACTTGCCAGGCAGGCGCTTAGGCCGCTGAGCTAAATTCCCAGCCCTCCTAGTTTTATTTTGCAACAAGAATTCTACCCTTTTTCCTCTTAAATTACATATATATTAATTCCAAATAAGTGGTACCGAGAAAACTGACTTTTTCATGTTGTAACAGAATAGTGGGTATCTTGGTCATGAACACCATTTTGACTTACGCTAAAAGAATCTCTCATTTAGTAATGACTACATTAGTAAGGACTAATATCCAGTTACTACTGTGGCTGGTTTTGAAAAAACAAGCTAAATTACAGTTCGGTTGTCACTATACATTTAGGGTGCCGCTGTAGTGTCCGTGCCTCCGTATTCCTTGGCTGCTTGCTGTATGCTGACTGTCATAGTCTGTGCCATGTGAAATGGTCCTTAACCCTCAGGTGCTTATTGCTTTATCTCCAGGTTGTTACTTATTTCCAACAAATGAATGTTGTGTTTAATTAGATTTTTTTTTCTGGGGCTGGGGATTGAACCCAGGTCCTTGATCCATCTTGCTGGGCTACATCCTGTCCCTTTTTATTTTGAGACAGGGTCACTAAATTGCCCAGACTGGCCTGGAACCCTCCTGCTTTAGCCTCCAGAGTAGCTGGAGTCACAGGCATGCTATGCCTCAGCTGTTTAATTGCATATTAAATCATATCTAGGTTTATTGGTTCAAGAAAACTAAAACATTACTAATGGGTCTGTTTTAAAATAGCTGTGTTATCTGTAAATAAATCATGACCTGCCAGTTTAAATAGCTTCTTTCTTCATAAGGACTTAGAGCTGCATCGGTCAGTGGGTGATGTGATTTGTTTCAGGAGTGTGGTATGGGAGAGTGGGGAGTGGTACTACCCTGGAGAAAGTTTTTGAATTGCTACCCCAGCCACAGAGCAGGATTAACATCATCAGCGATGAGTCACACTGGTAGTGTGTACCTTTGATAGGTTATGGTGAGCTTGACCGTTCCCCTTAGTGTTCGTCTTCATAAACCATCACTGCAGTCTAATGAGAACAACGTTGGACAGACCCAAGTTGGAGGACAGTCTGTGAAATGCCTGACCAGTGCTCATCAAGACTGTCAGGATCTTCAAAAGCCAGGAAAGTTGGAGAAGTTCTTTCAGTGCAGAAGCAGCTAAGGGACCTGGGCATGGTGGTGCATGCCTGTAATTGGAGCCTAAAAAAACACGGAAGCAGCAGAAATAACTAAGGACGACATAGTGATGAAATACAACCTACTGTATCTTGGAACATGAAAAGGGCATTGAGGGAGAAAATAATACCTGGCTAAAGTATGAAGTTTAGTTAATAATAATGTATCGATATTGGTGCATTAGTCGTGACAAATACACCATATTATTGTCATATGGCAATGAAGGAATAGCAATACTCTGTTCAATCTCTGCCTATCTAAAATGGTTCTAAAATAGTATGTTTTTTGGGAAAAAAAGCCAGTGTTTAAAAAGGGGGGGGGGGGTTTGAAGCCAAGCATGATAGTACACACCTATAATCCCAGGTACTCAAGAGGCTAAGGCAAGAGAATCACAAGTTAGAGGCCAATCTTGTGCAGTTTAGTAACCCTGCCTCAAAATTAAAAAGGCCTGGGGATTAGCTCAGTGGTCGAGAGCACCTCTGGTTCTGTCCCTTGTACCTACAACAACAACAACAAAAAAGGGGTGGCAGCTGAGGGTACAGCTCAGTGGTAAAGTGCTTACCTAGCTTGTGAGACCTTGGATTCCACACCAGCACTGCACACAAAAAAAATCGTAAATAAGTTGAGAGATTGCTATTTTTTGTGGACTAGTTATGAAGCAGAAAGAAATTGTAAATTATAAAAAGTATCGGTCTTAGTGTTAATATTAGAAAAAATTGTTACAAGTAGGACCTGTGTCTGTCTACCTGTGTCCATGTCTCTCTCTCTTTTTGTCTCCCTGGTGATACTAGGAGTTGAACTCAGAGGTATTCTACTAAGCTATACATATCCACAGCTTTTTAAATTTTTATTTCTTGTCTTGAGATAGGGTCTCACTGAGTTGTCCAGGCTGGCATCAGACTTTTCACTCCTTCTGCCTTAGCCTCCTAAGTAGCTGGGTATGCACCACCACATCCAGTGGGGGATCAGTTACTAATTTTCATTATTAGTTGTAGATAATATTTCAGACTCTTGTTTTTCCTTGTGTATTGGAAGGTGCTTTGAATAATCTAAGAAAACTAGATTTTTAGCAGGTTCATTCATGCTTGTGTGTGTGTGTGTGTGTGTGTGTGTGTGTGTGTGTGTAGTGCTGGGAATCAAAGCCAGGGCCTTCTGGGATGCAAGGCAAGAACTCTATCACTGAGCTACATCTCCAGCCACAATTTATGCTTTTTTAAAAATCCCCATCTTTAGTAACTTCTTGAACTTTTTTCTTGCAAAGTTTCTTCTTATGTATCTTGAGATTTTTTTCCTTCTACTGACTCTTTCCTTTCTATAAATATGCTTGTCATTTACATTCTTAAAACACTTTCCTTCAACTCTGCCTCTCCCTCTAGCTGCTGCTTAGTTTTCAGTCCTTTCCTTTATCCCTATACCTCACTACTGACAGAAAAGGATTTCATAATGACTCAGAAGTTCTTTTCCTTTTCTTTTTTGTACCAGGGATCGAACTCATGATCTTGCACTTGCCAGGCAGGTGCTTATGCCACTGAGCTAAATCCTCAGCCCTAAAAGTAGGTTTGTTTATGTGTACTTTTTTGTTTGTCTGTTTGTTTTGTTTTTGGTACTGGGGAATAGAACTCAGGACCTCACGCTTGCCAGGCAGGTGCTTAAGCCACTGAACTAAATCCCCGGCAAGGATTTCATAATGGGTATGTAAGGATTAAGATTACCATCTGGAGTTCACCTTTCTTTAGTTTGAATATGGAGTATAAATACAGCATGGTGGCACACACCTGTAATCCCAGCATTTGGGAGGCTGAGGCCGGAGGATGGCAGCAATTTCAAGGCCAAGGTGGGCTGCATAGTGGGTTCAAGGCCATCCTGAACCACATAAACAAGTCGTTATTCAAGAAAACAAAAAATAAATAAGTAAACTGGCGTTATGAACTGGAAACCTCATAGTATTTTTGTAAACTATTGGGTTATCTGTGTTCTTTATCAGAATAGATGCTATGGATAACGTTGACATTTTGCCAATGTGGTGCACACCTGTAATCCCAGCATATGGGAGGCTGAGGCAGGATCACCATAAGTTGGAGGCCAACCTGGGCTACAGAGTGAGTTCAAGGCCACCCTGAACTATATAGTGAGACCCTGAGTCAAAAAACCAAAAAAAGGTAAATCTTAATTAGTTCATTTTAAGATAACTCAAAAGCAGTGAATTTTAAAATTCCAATCTTAGTGATTCACTGCCCAAAGCTATTAAATTCTAGTGCTGTGTCCTTAAATTAATTCTTACAGATGTACCTTTAATCCAGTCTTTTAAAAATAATCTTCAGCCGGGCGTGGTTGCTCACTCCTGTAATCCCAGCACTTGGGAGGCTAACACAGGAGGATCATTGTGAGTTCCAGACCAGCCCGGGCTACAAAGTGAGCTCAAGGCCAGTCTGAACGTCACAGACCCTGTCTCAAAAAGACAAGGGCCAGGGATCTAGTTCAATGGCCTAAGCACCTGCCTGTCAAGTACAAGGTCATGAGTTCAATCCCCAGTGCTACAAAAAAATAAAAATAATCTTCTAGTTTTAAGTATATTTCTAATACCTGTAGAAACAGTTTTTGTAATTGCAAGAAAAAAGGAGTTAATGTAAAAAGTTCCATATATTTAGGGACACTTTTGGATGATTTTGTTTTCCATATGGCTGTTTTTATTAAATTTTTATCTTCACACCCCCTACCCCATGCTAGGAGTTGAGCTTAGAGTTACTCTTTATCAATGAGCTACATCCCCAGCCCCTCTCCTTTCCCCTCTACTCCCACCCCCCACTTTTTTGAGAGCCTCACTGTGGTCCAGGAGGATCTTAAACACACTAGAACTCACTATATGGCCTCAAACTTGCGGCAGTCTTCTTGTCTCAGCCTCCCAAGTGCCAGACTTAAGCCACTATGCCTGGAAATTTTTATTTTAAGACAGGGTCTCACTAACTGCACAGTCTCACCTTGAACTTGAGCTTGTCCTGCCTCAACTTGCAGAGTAGCTAGGATGACTTGCCAGTTTGGAAAAGTCATGTTTTTTAATGATCAAAGATTTTATTGAGCCAGGTGTGGTAATCCCTGGTGTGGTAATCCCTCACGCCTGTAATCCCAGCACTCAGGAGGCTGAGGCAGAAGGATCTTTGGGAGTTGAAGACCAGCCTGGGCTACAAAGTGAGCTCAAGGCCCGCCTGGTCTGCATAGCGAGACCCTGTCTCAAAAAAACCACAAGAAAAAAATTGTATTTTTTTTTTAAGTTTTGAGGGTCAGTGTTGCATATTGAATATTTGCCAATTAACTATTTTTAAATGCTCATATTAGTGGCTAATGCCTCAAAATGCAATTAGACATGATTAAAAAATAATATAAATTAGTAATCAGATACTTACTTTCCCTTTCCTATGAAAAACAGCAGAGTGTTGTCTGTTGAGGTAGTGGTGGTTCTGCAGTGCTAGAGGTTCTTTGATAATGTTCGTCCTAATGAAGGTTGAATTGGTTAACTTTTAATGCATCTTGGAAATGAGGTTTCAAAGGCAGGTGAGTAAAAACATTAACCAGAAATAAGGATTTGGGTTTTCCTCTTTGCTAACTACAGTGAAATTACAATGCTTGCCTCCTTCCCCTGCCTGGAAAAAAAGTTGAAATTAAAATTCCTGCAAGAGGTTGTGAAATTCTCATGCTGTTATTTTCTTTCAGATTCCTTTGTTTCTTCCTCTTCCTCTCAGCCTGTATCTATATTTTCGACCTCACAAGGCAAGTTTGTAACTTTTTTTACACATTAGTAAAAGAAAAATGTTGAGAAAGAGGCTGTAACTGGGGATATGAGGCACAATTCTTCTACAGTATACGCCCCTACATCCCTTAAAATGAGAACTAATTACAGGCCAGGCTTTTCTGTTCAGCTGCAGCAGCCAGTGGGTTCCTGTAAAGGTTAATAAAATAGAATGAGGCTGGGCGAACATTTAACATAGCATAAGGATTAAATGTAGTTTGGATATTTCTTTAACACTAAAAAACTTGCCGGCAGAATTTGGAGCATATAGAATTGTGGCTCAAAAAACACCCTAACCCCAGAATGCATTTAATTTCTATGCACTTACATAGCTGATTTAGAGAGTTGATGGCTTTGGAAAAACAATATAAAAGTGTGCTTCCACTAACCTACAAAAATACCTCCCAGCTAAAGCACGAATTGTAATGTCAGATTTGTTCTGACAAATTGTGGTAACTCCAGATTGCCTAAAACATTGAACAGATACATCAGCTTTTGGCAATTAAGACTTCTTGCCCTAAAGATGAAGCTGTGACTTTTTTCTTTTCTTTCTTGATCACCCAGTGAGGAAGAACTCCCAGGTTTGCTAAGGGTGGCCACTGCCAAGGATCAAAGAGCGCTGTATGCTTCATTCGTTTAAATAAAGCACTGTTCCATTCGTGCTGTTACAGTAGACCCTAGATACAAGTCAGTAGAAAATCTTACTTTTTTAAGAAGGGAAAGAAAGATAATTAAAATCACTAGATAGATCTTAAAAGCCTCGTGTAAATAGTTTATTGTCTCAGCTGAAATATTCTCACTATAAAGTTTGGATGCTGGTTACCTTACACCAATAAAAAACATTTAATATGATAAATGTAGTGAAATTATTGTCCAGTTTAATCTGCTTCTTAGGAAACGTGAGATGCAGTTTGTTACCACTGTCCTTCATAATGTCCCTAATTGTGTGAATTTGGACACCTGTGGGTCAAATCATGACCTTTGAAATTAACATGTACATTTAAAAAAACCAGATTTTGTGAACTGTTAACCAAATAACGCAAATAAAATGTAGTTCCATTGTTCTTGACATGTGGAACCTGTTGAAATTTATATTTTTAAGGATTTTTTCTTTCACTTGTGAGAAAGTGCTTTAGGCAAATAGGTATTACATTTATTCTACTCTGGCAGAAAAAAAATAACTTTTATAATTAGGTCTTTAAAAATATATCGTCACTATTTTTCCATACAAAATGGAAATAGTCGATGTCCTAAATAGTGAACAATGTAACCCTTAGACAATAAACATAATGTATGAAATGTTGAAAAGATAACTGTGATAGCTTTAAAAATTATTTTAATCCTTGTTAGCAAAAATTACACATACACTGATTAAAAACTAATGTTTAGCCTCCAGTTTCACAGTTCATGTTAGCATTTGTAAAAGAGCATACATTCATCATTTTTTTTGCTTACAAAAATTATTTTGAAGCAAGGCATGGTGGCTCATGCCTGTAATCTCAGCACTTGGGAGGCCGAGGCCCAAGTTCAAGACCAGCATGGGCTACATGAGACTGTCTCAAAAAAAAATTACTTTGACTGGTGAACATTCAGGGCAGTGTTATTGTAAAGAGCCTGTTTAAAATGCTCTATCAAATTGGGTATGGCGGTGCATGCCTCTACACCCAACACTTTGTGAGGCTGAGACAGGAGGATCACAAATTTGAGCCCAACCCGGGCAACTTAGTGACTTAACAAGACTCTGTCTCAAAAAAAAAAAAAAAAAGAATCAGCACTGTAACTGCGTATGAATGCCTTGGTTCAATCCGCAAGACTGCCTCCCCCTCCAAAATGAAAAGCTGTATTCCTGAAAATGTCCCAGTTTCTAACCTCTATTGTTTTGTTTTCTCTTGCAAATAGGCATCTGATAGAAAGTTAGCCCAGCCAGGCTCTACTTCATTATCAAAGTGGGAGTCAGCCTGTTTGAGGGAACAGCTTGGCTGATGAGTTAGGGATGATGTAGGGAAGCTGAGACTAGTAGCTTCTACACTACCTTAATGAAAATAAGGGGCTGGTCCTGGTGGCGCACGCTTGTTACCTGAGCACTGGGGAGGCTGAGGCAAGAGCATCGCTGCCAGTTCGAGGCCAGCCTGGACTACATAGTCAATTCAAGGCCACTCTGAATTACAGAGCAAGACCCTGTCTCAAAAAAATGAAAATAAAATTGAGGGAAGAGGAAGTTATTAGTATATTTGGTTAACTTTTAAAATCCCAGGGATGGTGTGAGGTGCTGGGAACAGCCCAGTTGCGGGCCTTTTGGACTGACTGACCCATCAACGAAAACCTTGAGTCTAACTGGCGCAGTCCAACTCATCTCTCCCATGTCCCTCACAGCAAATTACTTTTTTTGGTGTAGTAGTGGGAATTAAATTCTCACTCTGAACTACAACTCAGCACCCCTTCCCCTTTTTTGAGACAGGGTCTCAGTTGCTAAATTGCCCAAGCAGAACTGAACTTTCAGTTCCTCAGCTTCCCAGAGTATTGAGATTGCAGTCATTTACCACAATAACTGGCTATAACTTTTATTGTTTTTAATCCCGAAATGCATATTTTTCATTACTGAGTTTCAGACAGATGCATGTACTCATTTGGACTAAGTAAAAGTCAAAATTTTCAAAAGTAAATTATGTGAAATTAAATCACACTGTGTGAGGTATACAGCTACATAAATTAGGAAATTAAGCTTTCAATATTAATAGATTTGTGATTAGAATGCCAATGGAAAGATTCGTTCCTTCTTTGAAAAGTTCTCCCGAGTAAGTCCTTGATTGAGTCTTTTGCTTGTGGGTTCCCTTTACCAAGCAGAGTTTAATTTCAGCCTAGTCCCTTAGAGAGCTTCAGAGTCTGGGAGTAAATTTTAAAGTACTTTTACTGTACTTTATCAAAGATATTGGTAGACAAGTTGTATGTGGCTAATTTTTATTGCGCTGGTTCTATGCTTAGTACTTGTAAATCATCTCACTGAATCCTCACAGCCAGTTCTATGGCAGGAAAAGTACTAGCTCTTTCACCAGTTGAGGAAACTAATTTAAAACGGTGAAATAATTTGCTCAAGGTCATACAGCAAATAACAGACCAAGGATTTCAAAGTCCATGCTCGTAAGTGCTACACCTGTAATACAGACGATCAAGAAAACTAGCTGTATTTTAGGGTTAGAGGCTTTTTTTGTTTTTGAGACAAGTTCACACTATGTCATTCAGGCTGGTCTTGAACTCACTTATAGCTTCCCAAGTGCTGTGATTAATTACACCACCATGTTGAGATTACTGGCATGTGCTACCACACCCAGCTAGAGACTTTTTTAATAGATGACATTTTGAAGTTGATGTTAAAAGCATGGAGCAAAAGAGGCAGAAAATACTACTGACTGTTAATGATGTAATTTACTCTTGTCTAGGGAATGTGCTCCCTCCAGTACACACAAAATCAAACCGAAATTTGGTTTCAGTTTTTGAAACCTTTGAAAAAAGTGGAGACTGGAAAATGCTTTGATTTTCTTCAGAAAATGTTTTGAGAAAAGTAGGTGAAAATAAGATTGGAAAGAATATCCATCCAAGCCAGGCGTGGTGACTCACACCTGTAATCCCAGCACTCGGGAGACTGATACAGGAGGATCGTTGCGAGTTTGAGACCAACCTGGGCTACATAGTGAGCTCAGGGCCAGCCTGAACTGCATAGTGAACCCTGTCTCAAAAAGACAAGGGTTGGGGATCTAGCTCAGTGACCTAAGTACCTGCCTGGCAAATGCAAGGTCATAAATTCAATCCCAGGTGCCACCAAAAAAAAAAAAAAGCGAGAAATCGAGGCGGCGGCCAAAGGAAGCAAGCAGATTCTCTCAACAGAATCCCTAGAAGACTGCGATATTATAAACACGTAGTTACCTTGCAGGGGAAGCAGGGGAATGGAAATGGCAACTAAAGCAATGACTACAAATCTCTGGGGAAAGTAGCTCTACCTCCAGATCCAGATGCCCACCCAGCCCACACTCTTCTGACCCCCACAGAAGGTGCTAAGTGTACTATCTAGAGAGGATTCCAGCAAACCTTAGCCTTGGAAACCAAACTCAGCTGAAGCAGGAAACAGCTTGGAAACAGATCCTTAAGTCAAAGCACACATACTGAACAGCAGGACTGAGCTCTCTCGTCCTACTTGGGTTTACAGAAATTTTCTCTGGGAAAACTGACCACCTAAGAATAAACTTGCTCAAACATAGACATTTAGGAGTTGACAAGAAAATAGCTAAATACTCTTGCCCAATCACAAGCACTACTCTCTCTCTCCCCCCTTTTTTTTTTTGATAGCGGGAATCAAATTCGTGACCTCACACTTGCTAAGTAGGTGCTTGTGCCACTGAGCTAAATCCCCGGCCCAAGCACTACCCTCTTATCACAGTTCCCACTGGGATTCTTAGTGGCTCATTCTTAAATACAGGCAGCCAAGGACCACTAGATACTTGAGAAAAGCCTGCCGCAGAAAAGACAAAAACTTGTCCTGCTGGGCATGGTGGTACACACCTGTAATCCCAGCACTCAGGAGGCTGAGGCAGGAATATTGCCATGAGTTCAAGGCCAACCTGCACTACATAGTGAGACC
>RJWT010044508.1:0-11773 GCA_004365215.1 Cuniculus paca
AAATATTTCAAGCCCTATAAGAAAACAACCTGCCACCCAGATTGATGTCCCCTACAAACTTTTCTTGATTCATTAAGAAGTACCTTCTTTATCTCTTCTGATCAGTCTTAGCTTAAAATTCACTTTGTCTTTAAATAGAATAGCTACTCCTGCTTTTTTCCAGTTTCCAGTCACATGTAGTATTGTTTTCCATCTTTTGACTTTCAGTCTATGAATTTCTTTTTGAATTAAGTGTGTTTCTTGCAAACAACATATTGTTGGATCTTGTCTCTTAATCTATTCTGTCAATCTGTTTCTTTTAATTAGTGAACTGAGACCATTTATTTTCAAGTTTATAACTGATAGGTATTAACTCTTCCTTGTCACATTATTTTCCTGTTGTTGGTTCCTTTTCCTTCCCTTCTGTTTAACTGCTTGCCTTGTCTGTTGGGTATTTTGTTTCAGCAATTCATTTTATTTGGATTCTTGGAATCGTTTTCCTCATTGTCTTTTTCTAGAATAACTTTCAGAACTTTTTGGAGTGCTGGTTTGGTGGTCATGAATTTCTTCAGGTTTTCTTTATCTTGGAAATACCTTATTTCTCCATAAATTTGGAAAGAAAAGTCCTCTTTCTTCAGCCCCTCAAGTAGCTGGGATTATAGACATATGCCACTGCACCTAGCTTGGCTTTCTGATTAGAATCACCTCACCTCTTCACACTCCTGTCCACCCTCTCTCTAGGCTACTTCTAGATCCCTTGTGAAGCAGTGGCTTTCCACAGGCTTCCCTCTGAAGTCACCAGAGGCATGATTTTAAAATGCAACCTGGGACCCCACCTCAAGACAGTGGAGTGTCAGAATCCCAGAGGATGGGACAGAAGATTTGCATGTTTCAAAAACTTAGCAGGAAACTTGGGAAGCATAAATGCCATGAGCTTGACTCCTGGCTTTTCAGCTCCCATTCCCAGATATGATCAGTCAGAGCAATCAGCAAGGCAGTTTTGCCAATAAACAGAAAAATGGCAGAAATTGGCACCTGGTTTGTGCCTCTCAACTCCCAAATTGCTTCTCAGTTATTGATCAGATACTGGTCCTGGCCACCTGTGAATTTAGGACCTGGACCATTGTTCCTTCCTGTGCTGTCAGGCAGCCTGTCTGCTCTAGCCCAGACCCATCTCCCCAGGCACTGCTCACTCACCTCCTGGACCCCTGCTAGGCCTCCCTCTGAGGCCAACCAGACAGGGCCATAAGAAGGCACATCCCTGGCAAGGTCCTCGGTTGGCTCCCATATCCTTCAAAGGCCTCAGAGCTGTGTTGGTATGATGGGAAAACGTGTTTCTCCAGCATTCCTGTCCTCTACCACAATCTCCTCCTTGGTTGACACTGTCCTCTACAGCATCCTGGTGTCACCAGGAAGATGGGTCCTAAACAGTAAGAAATTGGCCTCTCACTTCCTCTATCCTCGATTCTTCATGCCCTAGATGAACGAATTCAGTCAAGACACATAGGCAAGCACTCAGAAAGCTGAGGCAGGAGGATTGCTGTGAGTTCTAGGCCAGCCTGGGCTACAAAATGAGTTCAAGGCCAGCCTGAACTACATAGTGAGACTCTGTCTCTAAAAGACAAAAAAAAAAAAAGACACGTAGGCAGCAGTCTTAGTTATTTTTTTTTTGCTGAGACAAAATACCCAACACTAAAGTTAAAGGAGGAAAGGTTTATTTTGGCTCAGTTTGTAGAGGTTTCAGTCCATAATCAGCTTGCTCCAAGACAGGGTGACCTGGCAGAAGGGCATCACAAAGCAGGCAGGAAACAGCAGAAGACAAGCAACAGCAAGCAGTGGCAACAACCCTTTTCCTGTCCCTTTTATTCTATCCAAACTACCTACTCTTAGGCTGGGGAGTACTCACACCCAGTCTGGGGCACTCTTAATCCTAGCATCACATCCTTAATCCCAACATCACATAACCTAGATCCAACCACCTCTGAAAAGGCCCACCTATGGCCACATGAGGCTTTGGGTGACATCTAGACACAAGCCATAACAGCAGCCAGAGAAGCACAGATAGAATTTATTGCAAAGAAGACATAGAAAGAGTTACGCCTTCAAGTGAGAAGGCAGGCAGTGTTGCAAAAGCATCTACTCTATGAGTTCAAAAACCTTTTTGTACACACAAGAGTTACTCCTGGGGTTTAAGGAACTGTGGTGATTATGATGTTTATGGATGTTTCTCTTAGAGTTTACTTTAGAATGTCAATATCTTAAAAATATCTTCCATGTGCCTGGCATGGTGACACACACTTGTAATCACAGCAGTTGGGAGGCTGAGGCGGTAGGATTGCCTCAGCTACTGCATTCAAGGCAAGACCCTCTCTTTAAAAAAAAAATTGTCTTTCTTTCTCCTTTTAGGTGGTCAGTGTTCCCTCAGGGACTTTAATCATATAAGAATCTAAATTAGATCTCTGTCCAAGGATGAAGTATCTCTTAAGAATGCTTCTTTTCTGATGTCACTGGGCATAGGCCAGCGTCCAGGAATGTTATGTGCCTTGTTTTAAAAATAGGCCCTTGTCAAATGACCAGGTATGGGAAGGAATGCACACATGCATAACCTTAAAATGTCCTTGTGATGCAGTGTGTGATGAATCTGAGAGATAAATTCCAGATTCTTGAGTATGTTAAGCAAAAAATTACAAGAATATACCTGATGGTAAAAGAAAATACAGCAACTGTCCTAGTTGTTAAAACATACCCAAGATAGGTCGCTTTTTGTTGAGAAAACTGGGTATTATGTTGGGACACCTGGTAACCCCTTTTTGCTAAAAAGGAAAGTTAAGAGTCTCAATGTTTTTTATTTTTCTATCAGATAACGCTTTGGTAGGGCTACAAATGAGGAGGTCATCTACTTACTGTAATAGGCCTCCTCTTTTAAACTTTAAGTCTCTTAGGTTTTGAGCTAAAGTCTGTGCAAACAAGTGGGGCTTATCTCTAAAACTCTGAGGCAACACAGTCCAAGTATACTGTCAGCAAAGTCCTCTCTGGAGATCCTCATATTCAAAGGCAAATAAGTATTGGGAACTAGAACCCACAGGGATAGAAAAAAGGTATCTTTAAAAAAATACATCTTTAAGATCAAGAACAGAAAACCAATTAGTGTCTCCTGAGATATGTGCTAAGAAAGTGTATGGGTCTGCTACTAATGGGTGAATGGGTACTACTGCCTCATTGATCACCCTGAGGTCTTGTACCAAGTGATAGTCTCATGACAGATTGACTATTGGTAAAACAAGTGTACTGCATGGGGACTGGCATGGCACCAGCAACCCTGTAGCAAAAAATTTATCAATACGGAGATTTAACCCCTGCCTAACCTCCCTCTTAAGGTAACACTGCCATCTGTGAGGTATAAATTAGGGTTCTTCAATTGAATGATAGCCCGAGTGGCCTTGATAACCTCCCCCCATACACACACAGGGTGCCATAATACCATGATTGGGGATTGGCTTCTGGAAAGGAAATTGGGGCTAATGGAGTCAGGCTGATTGGATCCCTAGCAACTAATACACAGGTTGCCAGAGGTTTGAATGACAGAGTGGGTCTGGATAGGAAGAGTATGTCTCTTCTAATTACTGGTATGGGACATTCCAGTTCAGAATGAGGGTATAGAAAGCTGATTGGCTAACTCCTTCAAGACCCAAACCAAGGAAGGGGATAACTCACCCCAATTAGAGATTAGAATTGAGTAAGATACTCCAGTACAGCACAAGAAAATAAATTATGTGTCTGCTACATCCAGAGTCACCCGAAGCTCCTGCAAGGTGACAACAATGTCCTTGTATATCCTAGTAAAGCCGGACTCTTTGGAATTAGGTCATAGGAATTCCATACAGCTTTTCCTTGGTCAGTTTCCACATGGGAACCTCACAGGGCACCCACTAGGTCAGTCTATGACCTGTTCTGCTTTCCACCAAGGTGTCCCTAAGCAGAGTTAAACTCCTTGGGTGCCAGATGTATCTGCCCTGTTGGGCACTACCACCACTTCCTTCTGCACCTCTGAATCAATCCCTGTAGCTGCAATCCATCTTTAGGACCGAGTCCAGAACTGCAGCACCCTACTGCCTAGGCATCCCTAGCCAATTATAAAACCACCTAATGTCACAGTAAGCCTGTCTATGGAGAGGTAGTAAGCACTTTACTCAATAAAATCCCTATAAAATCCTGATAATTTTCCTGCATAGGTGCCTGTTAGGGACCCTGCCCTGACAGAGCAAAGCAATTCAACAAATGATGCTTAAGCAAGTCCCACTATCTGCCGGGAGGTGGCAGGCTAAGAATAGGGGATAGAACATGTCTCAGGAGAAAAACTAAACTTTTGGAGTCCACTGCTGCAGGAGACTTCCCCGTTGATCCCTGAGCAGGCTGTAAGCAGTGCGGGCTGTAAAGCCTTAATCCCACAATTGGCTTGTTTTGAGTAGTGATTCAGGCCCAAGGCCACATGACTCATAACAGCACTACAGATGGTGGGCAGATTAGTATTATCTCTCCACCAATGGTCACAACAGAGACCAGAGATATCGTCCATGAAGCTGTGGGGCTCTGATATGAGATAACTTGGCAGCAAGAACAAGTGACTCTTCCTAAATTCCTTTTGCAGAATGGTTGCTTATTTTACTTGAAAAATTAATCATTAACCATGACCTATTCCTGGTCTCTTCTGTTCTTGGTGTAAAAATTTTTTGTTCCTTCTTTTACAAGCGCTGCTTGCATCAGTGTCTTAACCCAATAACTACACATGGCTCCCTCACCTCATTCTATAGATTGTATAACCAACAGATACTGTGGATCTGGCTGTTTTGGGGTGTTTGCTGTCTCAAGCACTGTCCATTCTAGTTTGCTGTTTCGCTTTTATCTTGTCTCTGAGTTTTTCTTTGCAGCCTTGTGCACCAAACAGGAGATCAGTCTTTGCTGGAGTCCCTGATACACTGCCATAGCAATGCAAGCAAGACTTAGCTTTTAAAACTTGCATAGTCCCCTCACCTCCAGTTCCTTCCTCGGTCCCCAACTCCCCTGTATTTTTACTAGTTCACCACACTAGCTCACTACAAGTTTTCTGACAAATGAAAACTTTACAATGAGTCAGGTGTGGAGACACATACCCATAACTCCAGCACTCAGGAGGCTGAAGCAGGAGGATCACTGTGAGTTTGAAGCCAGCCTGGGGTTACATAGGGAGTGCAAGACCAGCCTAAATTACATAGTGAGATCCTGTCTCAAAAAAAAAAAATCGAAACAAAATAAAAATCCCCAAAATCCCTTCACAATGACATGTCAGGCAAATTAAAGCTTCACAATGAAATTCAATCAGCAAGAAGACAAAACACACCTTCCTGTGAACCAGGCTCTGCCATCTGGATTGGGAAGAGACTCAGCAAGAAGACAAAGCACATCTTCCCACCAGCCAACCAGTGCGCAGGCTGGGAAACCAGAAGAGCATCCCTCTATTACCCTGTGGTAAGCAACTGCTTGTTTGGAGGACTCAGAGTAAGATGATGGCAACTGAGGTGAAGGGAATAATTTGATCCTTGTATTGTTCGGTTGACTTTGCAGGCCTGGTGCTGGCACTCGGGGCATCTACTTGGAGGATGGCAGTGTGCATTGTGTCAACTATAGGGGATTTCCTTCTGTCTTGTTTTTGAAATCTAATCTTTTGTTCCACTTTACTGTTTCATTTTATTCCTGTGTCTTGGTAACCTGAGCAACTAATTTGAAGATAACAGTGTGCAGAATCATAACCATTGTTAAATTCCTATCATCTCGTTTTGAAAACCTATAAAGCTGTTGCTTTTTTGCTGTTGCTGTTGTCATTTTGCCTTTTTTTAAGAGAATAAAAGCAAGTGAAATAAAACAGAATAGTCAACTAAAACAAAACAATGAACATGGTACATGACTTCAAAACAAGATAAAAGGAAATCAATAATGGCTACCAGGATACCTCTTATTATCTTCCAAATAACTGCCCATACCATCAGGCATAAACAAAATCAAATCAAACAGAATAGAACAGAATAAAATCAATAAAAAACAAAACAATACAGGATTTCAAAACATGATACTAGTAAAACAACAGTGGCTATAATAATGCTTCCTGTTATCTTCAAAATAGTTGCCTATACCTTCAGACACAATACAATCAAACAAAACAGAGTAAAATCAGTCAAAACAATGAAAGCAATACAGAGCTTCAAAACAAGATAATAGAAAATCCACGATGGCTACCATTATTTATTTTGTTATCTTTGAAATGGCTGTCCATACCATCAAATATAATAAAATCAAACAAAGCAAAACAGAATAAAACCAAACTAAACAGAACAATGAAAACAATATGGGTTTCAAATCATGATAGTAGATTAACAATGGCCACTGCATTCCCTTTTTAGACAATTCCTCCCCTTTCACTTTCACAATATGTATTGTGCATTTTGGATCCCACTAACTCCTTTAGTTCATTATACTAGGGAGACAACATGATATTCACCCATGTGACTCTGAACCATTTCATCCATGAACATGATCTCAAGTTGTATCCATTAACCTACAAGAGTGTTGAGGTTACCTTCCTTTATAGCTGAGTAGGTTTCCATTGTATAAAATGCCATGTCTTTTTTATCCATTCTGCAGTTGATGGGCAAGCTACCCCTACTTTTTTTCTGGCTCCCTGTCACATAGAGCATTGTTCTCTCTCCTTTGACTTTCAGTCTATGAATTTTCTTTCTAGTTAAATGTTTCTTGTATAAAGCATATTGATGGGCCCTGTCTCCTGATCCACTCTGTCTGTGTTTCTTTCTATTGGTGAATTGAGGCCACCTACATTAATGGTTATGGTCAACATGCACTGCCTTGTCTCTGCCATGCTATTTTCCTGCCATTGGCTCCCTACTTTTCCCCTCCATTCAGTTGTCTGCACCACTTCATGATCCCCATCTGCCAGTGTTCCTGGCACCATGGTCATTTTTATCTCTCTCTGGAATGCCCTTTAGTATTCCTTGTAGGGTTGGTTTGGTGGTCTTGAATTCCTTGAGTTGTTCTTTGTCATGGAAGTATCTTATTTTTCCATTAATTTTGAAGGAAAGTTTTGCAGGGTACATCAGTCTGGGTTGGAAGTTGTTTTCTTTCAGGACTTGCATCGCTTCACTCCTGCCTTTTCTTGACTTGATGGTTTGTGTTGAGAAGTCTGCCATGATTCTGATGGGCTTTCCTTTATAGGTGATCTGTTTCTTTTTTCTAAGAGCTTTTAATATTCTGTTT
This sequence comes from Cuniculus paca, assembly GCA_004365215.1. NCBI lineage: Eukaryota > Metazoa > Chordata > Mammalia > Rodentia > Cuniculidae > Cuniculus > Cuniculus paca. The sequence continues at coordinate 7,282 of RJWT010044508.1, forward strand.
TTGAGTTGAATTTCTGGGATCTTGATTATTACATGTCTGGGTGTAGATTTGTTTTGGTTATGGCTAGCTGGAGTTCTATATGCCTCACTTATTTGAATGTCACTTCCTTTTCCCATGCTTGGGAAGTTCTCCAAAATTATTTCTGTAAATAAACTCCTGATATCATTTGTTTTGACCCCTGATTTTTCACTCACATTTTTAATTCTTAAGTTATGTTTCTGTTAGCTGTCTTGCAGCTGTTGAATTTTTACTTCCTGGTTCCCTGTTGTTTTTAAGGGATCTTTCCTTTCACAATCGCAAGCTGCACACCTGTCTTCAAGCTTTGAAAGTCTATCTTCAGTTTCTTTCAAATGTTTTTGCCAGCTTTCAATGGAGTTTTTAATTTCCTGGATATCTATTTGAATCTGTTTCATGTATTCTAAATCTTTTTTATATTGTTCATTCAAGGTTTCCCTCATTTTCCTATGCTCCTCTGCTTTTTTATCTATGTCTTATTTAGAGATGCTTAGCAATTCTTTTATTATGCTTTTCATTTCTTCTTTTACTTGAGATAGTATTTCTGTTCTAATTTCTCTTATAGCCTCATGGAGTTGTTTCTTTACTTAAGTTGCCATCATTTCAGAAACTTCATGTGTGCAACTCCTGATCTCTTCCATGTTTACATTTCCTGGACTTGCTCTGCTTGGGTTGGAGGCTAGAGGCTGCCTTTTGCTTCTTTGTCTTGACATTTTCCTGGATTCTTCCAGACAAGCAGGTAGTGGGGTCCCAGGCACTTCCCACATTGGCTATGAGTATCTGATTGTGGCCATTCAGTGCACTGGTGCAGGGCTGCTTCCCTTTTTCAAAAATGAATATGTGTAAAAGAAGTCAGCTCAGCACTTCAGTGTTCTTTGACCTTACAAGCTCAAAGCCTTCTTGCAGCATGTGATAACTCCCCTGGGAAAAAACTGTGACCTGTACAGTGGCATGATGACTGTCTATACCATGCAAAAAAACCCAAAACTTCTTCCATTCAATTGACAGCTTCTCCTCTGTTTTCCTGCCCAACCTATAAGTCAGAAAGCAAATCTGAGCTTACTGCTCTTTTCTTTTTTAGTTTTTTTTTAAAAGACAATAAACCCAAGGAAAATAAAACAGATTAAAACCAATCAGAACAAACCAGAGTAAGTGATACAAGACTTCACAATGCTATGAAATCAACAATAGTTATGATAATGCCTTTTGTTGTCTTCAAAATAGTTGCAGATACCTCCAGACATAGTAAAAATCAAACAGAAAAAAATAGAATAGAAACAGTAAAAACAAAACAATGGATACAATAAAAGACTACAAAACAAGACAATAGTAAATTCAAAATGGCTACCATATATATCTTACTATCATTGAAATAGGGAGAGAGGCTTGGCTCTGGATGTCCTGATCCAGCAGTGGCCCACGCATGGTGCTGTTGCTGGCAGGGTGGGTCTAGTTCTCCCTCCCCAGAGTCTGCACTGATGGTGAGTCATGGGGAAAAGTTTGGCTCTGGATGTCCAGGTCTGGTAGTGGCCTGCACATGGCACTGTTTCTAGTGGGGCAGTTCTTTGTTTAATTTTTTCTTTTTACTATTTCTGTGAGCTTCAATTCACACTTTAGATACTTCCTGGGTCCAGGGGACCCACTTCCTTCCTTCTTGTCTTCCCCACAATGCTATGTATTCCAGCGTTTAGACTGTGTTTCTCAGAGAGACTGTTTACTCTGTGCTTACTGTTCTGCCATCTTCCTGGAATTCTCTGTCATCTTACTTTTGCTGTTGTTTTTTAGGTTTGTTCTTGATTTATCTGTTTTTTCTTTTTTTTCCATTAAAAAAATTCAATCAGCAATCACAGGTTACACTTCCTTTTAGACAAGAACATAAATTTGAGGCCAAAGTTATAATATTACCAGAATAAGCCAGGCGTGGTGGCTCACACCTGTAATCCCAGCACTCGGGAGGATGAGACAGGCAGATCGTTATGAGTTCGAGACCAGCCTGGGCTACAGAGTGAACTCAAGGCCAGCCTGAATGGCATAGTGAGACCCTGTCTCAAAAACACCAGGGCCAGGGATCTAGCTCAGCAGCCTAAGCACCTGCCTGGCAAGTGCAAGGTCGTGAGTTCAATTCCCAGTGCCACCAAAAAAAAAAATTACCAGAATAAAGTAAGATGGAGGAAGGAAGAGGGCTAGCATAACAGAAGTAACCCCAGGAAGAGATATCTATAGGCTGATTCCAGGGCCCGGGAGAATTACAGCTGAGAAAGGACTATAGAAGTTCTTTCACTGCAGCACTGAGATTCTGTATACTTTTAAAACACAGAAGTGCACACATTTTCTCTCTTGATCCCACATGGGGATAGAGCTAATCTAGTCTACCCTTCAATTCTCTGTCTTTCTCAACTGGCCAGCATCAGAAAAAAAATTTTTTAGCTTTCTGACAGATAAAAGCTGAGCAGGGGTGAGTGGGGGTGGGTATGGGGACAAGAAGGGGACTGAGCCCCCCCCCAACAGGGTGAGCAGGAAAGGAAAACAGACCTCAGACAAATGTGAGTCCATAGACTCCACAAGTTTCATAAGCAACTTTTGCCACTTCCCAAATGCCACCCAAATCCACATAGTCTAAGTCACACTCCCAGATGCAGCCCCCCAAAGAAGCCATGGCACCAGGTGGACCAGGAAGCACCTTTCAGAACCCTCTCTCAGCCAAGATGTCCCAAAACTAGTATAGTCTAGCATGGTGGCAGTGTAGGCTCAGAAAGCTACCTCTCTATCCTGGCATCTCTGGGGACCAAGGGTACACAGAAGCTGTGACAAGTACACACCAGTGGCCTTGCCTCAGCTCAGCTCAGTTCCATTCCTCCAGGGCCATAAGAAACTCCATGCTCCAAAGACCAACACCAAAAAGGGGATAACACAAATACAACCTAACTGATGTGCAGGAGTCCTGATGCAATGACAAACAGAAACACTGAAATGATACCCAGGATTTGGAGGCATATTTACTTACATTGATGGGCATTGATTAGAATCACTTCCAAAATATCAGGCCCCACTCTCTGGTGGTCTAGGGTTTATATGAGATAAGCAAGCAGAAAGTACAGAGACCGAATGGCTTCTCAATTGGGAAATGGTTTATACAATGTGCATCACAGTGACCAGTCATTTCTAAGAGACAGAAGCAATCAGAAATGGAACAGGCACTATTACCTGGGCAATTAATGAACTGGCTGTGGGGGAGCATTTTCTACTGCACTACCACACCCAGAAAAGGCCAAAGCTCTTCACTCCACAGCCAGATAATCCTCTTGCTGCCAGGGAAATTTCTCCACCATGTTGAATGCAACAAATGGTGATCAGCCATCTCTGCCATCCCCAAAATAAGAATCGTTGGTCACATTCATGATCACATTTAAACTTCAGGAGACAGAGAGTAAGGGCAGCAGATTGATTCATCTGGCAGAGGAAATTTTGAGGCAACCCAACATTCAGGCTGTGGCACAGACAATGTTGGCTGCTTTTACCAAAATTACCATGAGAGCAAGGACCACAAATGAGAGCTGAATAATTAAAAAAAATTTTTCTGGGAGCTATTAAGGAAATACTTATAATTTGAGGCCTGTAAAGTAGAGCAGAGAAGATAGCATTTATTGCTGAAAAGATTAACATAAAAGAAAAAAAGCAAATTACTTTTCATCAGAGCAATAGGGAAAATGGCTGAAGAGCACTTCCCTTTTGCAGGCTCAACCCTTTGTAGGCTCCAAGGTATAAAAGAGAAAATTTTTGTTTTGAGAAGACAGCTCCAGGGCACCCTAGGAAACTGATTCCACAGGGCCACCTGTGGAACTGATTCCACAGGAATCAGTTCACAGTGCTTAGCTATCCAGGTACTCAGAAGCCTCTGCAGCCATGATCCAATGGGTGTCTGGTTACTGCTCAAGATGGTAGCAGACCTTGGTGTCATCTAAATCTTACTGATTTTTCAGGCATGCAGAATGTAAAAATTATGGTGTCATGGAGGCTTCCACCCAAATTTCATTCTTACAAAGATGCTGAAGGTACAATGGAGACCCTAACACATTGGAATAGCCAGGAACAAGGAATGTCTGAGGACAACTGCAAGTAATGGATAAAGTCATCCAAGAGAAAGGCCATGCAGGATAGAACAGGCAATGGCATATTGGACCCTCTAAGCTATTTGGAGCTCACATCTTGCCACAACTTGCTTCTGGTGCTGGACATGGTACCACAGGGTTTTAATATTCACTCTGCTGGATTTTGGTTTTGCTTTGGTCTGATTCCTTTCTATTCTCCTGTTTCTCCCTTTTGGAAACAGACGGCTTATCACATGCCATTATATGTCTGCAGTGTTTAGCTTTCTTTTGAATTTTTTACAGAAGCTTATGATAAGAGTTTGCAGGAATCTCAGAAGAGACTTTGGACTAGGACATTTTGGCAATGCTGGAACAGTTAAAACTTTGGC
>RJWT010044509.1:0-11774 GCA_004365215.1 Cuniculus paca
CGTCTTCCTGGAGTGGGAGGGATAAGGCTGAGGGAGGCCTGAGAGTTTGACTCAGGAAACAGCAGACCAGGGGGCCACAGACTTCCATGGGCATCGAGGGAACCCACAGAAATTCAGCTTCCTTCTTTTCCAGTCCTTGTTACACCTCCCAGACAGGCCACAAAGGTGGCATTTCCAAGGCCTCAGCTCAGACAGCTCCTTGCTCATATTATTGCACTGAGTCAGGACGGGAAAGAATGGCTGTGTCCCAGGCACAGCTCACCCTGTTGCCATGGCCTGCCTGACATTCTGGAGTTTGTTGCATGGAGTGCACTTGATTTCCCTGCTCCTCTGGGACGGAAGGAAAGGTAGGTCAGTGATAGCGTGGTTGTCCCTAAAATCAAGCCTACCTTGATTCTATAACCCAAGGAGACATGGAATAATAAGTGGGGGGAAGACATCTAAATCTTCCTTAGTCAAAGCATTTGACATGACCCAACAGGCAGGGATTGTGTTCCAAATTTATTACTCCATCCAACAAAACCTGGGAAATACTAATGAAACAGCAATCTGAGGGCACACCAGTGGAGTTGGGGGACATGCAGCTCTGTGCTGCAAGGAGAATACAGTGGGGCCTGAGTTGGGGCAAGCACCCAGCTCGGGGCTCCCATCGCCCCTTCATCATCACCAGGTTCAGAGCAACAGCAGTAATAATGACCTTGGGGGCAGAACCCTCTTGGGATAGGCTTTGCTATTTGTAGTTTCTGTCTCTGGACTCTGAGAGGATCTGTACAGTTAGGAGAGGGATGGAGAAGGAGGTGCTTACAATTACAACTAATTGAAGATCTACCATGAGGCAGGATTTACAAATTTTATTAGACACTCACAAGATTGCCATCATCTGAATTTTACAGATGATGCAATTCACACTTATAAGTATTAAGTAATTTTTACCCAAAGCCACACACTTGCCGCTGTGCAGGAATTTGATTCTGTTCTGTCTAACTTCAAAGCTAATGCGTTTATCTTCCCCCCACAGACCATGTAATAGCTTCAAGATTTTGGGGCCCTTTTCAATGAGTGAGTGAAAGATCTCTTATGAAGACTGTCCTGTCTCCTACCTCTTGTACTGTAGTCTGAGAAAGAAAATCCTTCCTTTCTAAACTCCTTGCATGCTAAGATTTTTTTCCCATGAATAACAGAGTTAATTAATTCATCAAATGATTAAACAGCTCTTATTGAGTATTTACTACTTGGCATGTACTTTGCTAGATGCTGACACTATCAAGTAAAGAAAGACAAAGTCATTTTCTGGGAAAGAAAACAAATTTTAAAAAATTAAGAAAGTGGAATGAAAATATCTAATATAATAGCTTATGAGTAGTATTACTTAAAAAAGAAGACAGTTTAGTGTGATAGATAATGAGGACAGACAGAACATTTAAATCAAATGCTAAGGAGGCTGAATCAGGGTCTGTAGAATGAGAGAAAGCCGTGGAACTGAAACATAGGAGTATTCGGCAGGAGGAATAGCAGGTGGGAAGAGCTTGCGGAGGGTAAGCTGTGAAAGAAGGCCCTCGAAGTTGGGGCCAGGGGAACGGGAGGGAGACCTGCTTTCTTCAGGAGAAGCAGCAGGTCAGACAGGGTCTTGGTGATCATGCTGTGGGATTTGGAGTTAGTGTGTAAGAATAATGAGACACAATTAAAAGATTTATGGTGGGAAAATGAAATGTGCTGTTTCGATTTTTATGATTATGGTTTTAATAGAGAAACGTGTCTATGGCCTCCAAATTTAAAAATAAATATTATTATGGTTAAAATTTCATTTAGTTGCCTAGTTTCTCTGTCAGTCTATCAGGTTGGCGTATGTTTTTCTGAATATATTCTATGCATATATTTTATATATATTTATATATTATATATTTCTGTACTTATATATTATATTTGAATATACATGGACAGACACACAAGTACACAGAGTCCTGTGCTGCACAGTGGTGTTTTGGCAATTGATGGACTATATATAGATATGATCCTATAAGACTATTGCAAGTGATACTGTAGCCATCTTTTTTATGGGGGGGCAGGGTGTTGCTATGTAGTTCAAGCTGTCCTTGAACTCACTATGTAGCCCAGGCTGGCCTCCAACTCACAGAGATCCTCCTGCCTCTGTCTCTCAAAAGCTGGGACTACAACTGTGCTCCACCTGGCCCAGCTGTAGCCAAGTTCTGTGTACACACACTCTGTGATAGTCATACAATGGTGAAGTCAACTAAGGACACATTTCTCAGCATGTATTCCTGTTACTAAGTAACCCATGACTGCATATGTGCATTGGTATGTACACACATATGGACATACAGTTAACGTATATGCATATCATTCTGTAGTTTGCCACCTCCCTTCAGTCTCTCACTTTGTTTCTTGGGGATCATTATATATTGCTGCATATAGAGCCAGGCCTACCAAACACCAGTGATGTGGATGACTCTGTTGCTATAACAATTTCTGAAGGAATTGCTTACTGTTACTCTCGTTTCGGTGGTCTTCTTTATTTTTGCAATTTGTCATGGTAGAAATCTTAGGAGACAAACTGGTGCATAGTAAACACCCAGTACCATAGGTGGTAGTAGTGGCTGTCAGAGCTACATGATGTTACCAATAACTTTTCTGTCTGCTTTCCTTCCTAGAATGCAAGTTCCTTGAAGGAAAATATCACAGCTAGCACATTCTGAAACCTTCTATAAAATCTAAAATCATGCTTTACACAGAATAGGTCCTTGTGGATTTAAGGGCTGATGAGTCCTGACTGATTTTCCAGCGAGTACAGTGATCTAGAACATAGAAATCATGCTGAGGATTGCATGAACCACAGGGAGAACTAGACAGCCAGGCCAATGGTTCCATTTATGATGCAGTAGGGATGAAAAATAGGTGAATAGTGTTAAAGAAAAACAGTAAAAGTACTATATATTCAGATGTGTGAACTGTGTGATTTCTGGAGGATAGTAGCTATCTTTAGTTTCCTACCATGGAATACTAACAGCACAGTTTTGTGAGACATGGGTGAGATGATTGAACAAGACAGTCCCAGCCAGGTCCTTTATTTGGTAATTACTTGTTAATTCACCTGCAGTTATGTAACACACAGGTCCTTACCAAAGGGCTTACCTATATATGAACTTGGTGGTCATGATGTTGTGAAGGTGGGCAGGATCAGAGATGCTTATGAGCAGCGGGGGGTAATGGCTGCTGATGGACTCAAGTGTTACCTCAGTTTGTAGTTCCAAATTCTATGTTTATTCCAATAACCAGTACTATTTCATAGATTCACTGAGCATATTTGTATGTACCTTTTTGGGGAAATAAAAAAAAATGGAAGTTTCCTTGGCACTAAGATCTCCGTGGAGAAAATATAAAGGGTAAAGTGCCAGGAGCTATGCGTCCCTGCATCTCTGAAATCTCTTCCAAAGGGACAGAGTCAGCAGAGCAGAGAGGTCTACAGAGCTTCTGTGTGCCCACCACTCTCCACTCTCTGCTTGTTTGATTCTCTCTGCACTCATAGCTGCCATTTCCCTCTAGGTCCTTGGCCACTGCAAGAAACAGCAGCTGTGGTCATCTAGTTCATGCCACTAATTAAATGAAATTTATGTTTCAAATTTGAAAGTGGCCACCTTCTTGCCAAGACACAACATCTCTCTGAAATCAAGCAATTGAGCTCTTTGAGTTTCCAAAGACCCTTCTTTGGCCACATGCTCCTCATTCTACTCCAGTCAGCTTTTATTGATCATACGCTATATGCCAAAGATACAGAGACTAGATGTCTCTGCCAAATCACCACCATAAATGTTCCTTGAGCACCCACAAATTGTAAGGCCATGTGCTGTGGTCAGGGGGGTAGAACATAAAGAGAAAGGGCTGAGAAAATTCATAATATATAGAGAAATGGTACCTTGGATTAAAAAGTGAACCCAAAGAAAAATGAAACACTGGGCTATGGCCAGGCAAGAGACACCAGGGGAAGTCAAAACCTGACTCTAACCATGCATCAGGAATTTTAGTAGAATCCCAGTATGGTGGTACACATTGCAATCCTAGCACTCTGGCAAGCTGGGGCAGGAGGATTACAAATTTGAGCTCATCCTGGGTAGATTAGCGATGTAGCACAAACTTGTTTCAAAAAAAAATTAAAAATTGCTAGGGATGTAGCCCAGTGCAAAACCTCTGGGGTCAAGTCCCAGTTCAGAGGGAGGGAGAGACATGTTAGAGATAGAGACAGAGAGAGAGAGAGAGAGAGAGAGAGAGAGAGAGAGAGAGAGAGAGAGAGAGAGAGAAGCAGTCCACATTATTTCAAGAAGCCCTAAAATAGACTGTTTCTGCCTGCCTTTGAACCCCTGTGGACCATTCCAGATGGGAAAGCTGAGTTGAAGAGTGCTCAGAGAATCTAGAACCTCCCTACTCTGTATCCTGCACATCACATTCCCTTGCTTATGCCAGGCCTTAGATATTTTGGTTGTTATTTCCTCTTTCTTTTCCCAGTTGTAGCACCTGCATCTTATTGGAATCATCCATTTGGCCCCTGGTCATAAGTAACCATTTGACTGACTATGAAAAGAAGAAAGACCCCTTTCTTACACTCTTCAACGGGACTTGCTGTGCTGATTTGTGAGATGAAGAGGAACTTGGGGTCCCTCCTTCCCACCACCCTCTAGGGATGTAGTGCTGCTCCATGATGTCTGTTTTTCTGTGAATATCTGCAGAGCTTTAAATAGAATCTTGTGAGAATAAATCCTTTTAAAGGGGGAGTTGAAAGCACTCAAGTCTGCCAGAACTCGATCTACATCAAAAGCTTGCGTCAGCTCAGCAGGAGCTGTCCTCTTAGTCTTGTTCTGGTCAGAATTAACCACAAATGTCTTTTCATTAAGTGATTGTTAAAAGGCTCATTTTTGAAAGAGAAGGGGAAACAAAGAAGGTAAAGAAGAAAGGAAATAAAGGAGTCTGAACGTTTTCTTCAGAGACTGCATAATTCTAAAATTATGGGAGCGCTTTCCTAAAACTGAGAATGGGAGGACGATGAAGGGGTAAGCCAGGTAATTGGTGCAACTCATAATAGTGTCTCTGAAGAAATAGCATGTGGTTGAAATTCTTGTTCTTTCTGTTCCTGGCTATATAACTTTGGTTAAGTAATTTGGCACCTAGAGCTTCAGTTTTGTAATCTATTAAGCAAGGATAATAACTGTAGCTATTACAAGGGCTTACTGAATGAATTCAATAAACTAAGCCATGTAAAGACTCCAAGAATGGTGTCCGATATACAGCAAACTTTTCATTAATGTCAGTTGCTCCTCCTTCTCCTCATTGTCATCATCATTGCTGCCTTCATTTCCATCCATTTATTGAATATTTTTTCAGCATTCTTTATTGGTTTCATAGTCATAAAAAAGAATCCAATGTGGTTTCCATAATCAGGGAAGTCGTGACATAAAAGGGAAGGTAAAGCTTATACAGAAATAACATTAATATGAGAAGGAAAATCAGAGTGCATCAAGAAATAGCTATGACATGAAATGAGAGTCCAAAGACAAGTTTCATTTCAGCGGGCAGTGGGGTGAGATGCAGAGCAATGTGGAGAAAGTTTGAAGGAAAAGTGTTTGGCCTGGGTCTTGTTAGGTAAATAGGATTGTGGTAATGAAGGAAAAAAGTCATGCCATGGAGGGAAAAAGAGAATTTTTTTAAACTATCAGAACTCAGAACAAATCAAAGGAAAATAAAGTAATTCAATCCGGATTGAGTGGAGGTCATTTAAAGATGAACACATAGGGAACAGAACAGAGGCAGATTGGGATCAAATCACAGAAATACCACATAATATCACATGGTCTCACACAATAATTTTTTTTATTTTATTTTAAAGAGAATAGAACAAAACAAAACAAAACAGAACAAAACAAAGCAAAAGAAAACAGAATACAGTCAAACATAATATAGCATTTCAAAACAGAACACTGCAAGCTATACAGGTTTTCAAGACATAACAACAGGAGATTAACAATGGTTACCCTAGTGTCTCTTGCTTTCTTCAAAATGGTTGTTCATACATTTACAGGCAATAAACTCAAACAAAAGAAAGTAGTATAAAACCAGATAAAAGAGAATAGCATTACAGGTCTTCAAGTCGGACAACAAGAAACCAGCAATGGCTGCCGTACTGTCTCATTTTTCAAAAGAGCTGTTCCTATCTTCTCACCTATTGCCTTCAGATAGTAGGAAAGGGACTTAAACCAATCAAATCATCACACAATAATTTTTAATAGTCATATTCTCATCAAAGATCCTTGGCATTCCATGAAGACAACTGGAAGGCTAAGAGATACTGAATATTCGTCCACTCCATTCTGGGTTTTGGGCAGAGCAGTCCAAAAGCCCTTAGCTGTGACAACATGGCTGTCTCTGTGCTAAAGCTCCACATGGAAGAGAAGCTACAGTTCTCTTAGGCACCTGTTTGGGTGTCTCGGCGACCACAGAGAAGGTACTAGACAGTCTCCTCGGCTGACAGGTAGTCATGTTGTAGTTGGACATCCAGCTATTGTGCTTCCCCTTTTTGTTCCTTTTCTGCTGACTTTTTATAGGACTTTATGTCTATGAAGGAAATCAGGATGGAAAGTGATAAAGGGGAGAGAAATAAGGTTTACTACACTCTCGTTATGTGACAGGCCCTACATCAGACGTTTTGGTATTAAAGTTTGTTTAATGATCATAATTTCTCAAATGTGCATTGTATAGCAGTTTGAGCCAATAATAAAACGAGCTCAGAAAAGTGAATCCCCTGATTTCCCAAGGTTTCTTAGCCAGCCAACGGTAGAGGACAGATTCGCATGGAAATCTGACTGAAAGTGAAACATGAGACCTTCCTTGGAAGTCTATCACTGCATCCTTTAGAGGTGATAGGTTTTTTCAAAGCACTTCTGTAGATTAGCTAATCATCTAAGAATAGTCCTAGTGGAAGATGGGTGATCTTCTTTTGTCCTCTTCCATTTTACCTGGGGAAGAAATTATATTTGATTTTTTAACATTATATATTTAGAGTCTAGCATGCGCTCAGTAAATATTAGTAGAATAAATGAATCCAGGATTCAATCCGTCTTCTACCATCCCAGAAAACGGTATGGCACAAAGGTAAGTGCATTGACTTTGGGATAAAATGAGGGTTCAACACTTGACTTCACTACTTTTTACCACGTGTACTAAACCACTTTTGCATTTTCATGACCTGATATCCTGTTCTGCAAAATAAATAAAAACATTTAAATCCATTGTGTCTACTACTTGGAATTACAGTATAAGTTCTGATGAGATGATTCCTTTTAAGAAATATTTTCTAAGCTCTTTCTCAGGGGAGGATCAGGCATGAACAATGACTAGAAATGATTAAGCCTGTGAAGAAAACTATTTTTATACAAATAAAAGTCAAAGGGTTGTTATTATACTCAGGGCATCATCAGCTTAATATCAAGAAAATCTCACCTTTAAGACCTGACAGAGTTCCTACTGGAGTTTTTTTTTTCCTTCTTTGTTGAAATATTGAGCACATTCTTTTTCCCATGACATTTCATCTAAATCAAGTTGTCAGGAAGGTGTAATTTCTTCTAGGTGTGCGTATGAAAATAGATAGGCTGCTTTTTCCATGGGGTCATTAGCACTTACCTATTTTCTGGATCCCTGGTTTGCTGAAAGCAACAATGGATGACATTCACAACCAGAATGACTTGCTCAATGTACTCCCTGCTTCTCTCACAGTTATGGCCCATGGCTTCCTCTAGAATGTTTGGTAACTTTAGCACTGGACCACAGTATGATTTTTCCTTAAACATATCCCTAATCATATTTTTAAACTTGAGATATCACTGGAAATTAGAACCAAGTCCAAGCCCAGAAATTACATAAAGATTAAGTCAGAATATCAGAATTAGGAGAAAATTTAGTAGTCACTTAGCTCAGTTCTCTAATTTTACATGTTATAAATTTCCGACTCATGTATCTGTCTGCCTGCCCATCCATCCATCCATGTAACCACTATTTAATAATTAATTTTCCCTATATGTAATAAGCCCCAGTTAAATGCTAGATATTGGGGAGCAATTGATGAATGAGTCTGGGGGTTCTAAATACCCTAAAACCTCGACACTTTCTGTTTGATTTTACTGTGCTCTGTTCTTTACTTTTTTGGAGGGCATCATTGGAGATCAAACCCAGGGTCATGCACATCCTAGGCATCTACCATGAGGCTATATCTCCAACCTGATATTTGATGCTTTTTCTTATTTTTTATTAGTACATGTTTTCAGTACATAATGTTTACGTTACTTGTGTGGAGTTGGTGCCTGTATGTAACATATCTTAATTGTTTTTTTTTTTTCATCCTCTTTCTCTCCAAAGTGGGGAGATAGATCTTTCTCGAAAGGGAAGGGAATCAAGAGATGATTAATTCTTAAAAGTAATAATGAAAACCATTTTTGTGTGCACCATATGATCCTGAATGGTGCTTTTACATGTATTATTTGATTATTGTGAATATATATAAAGTATGTACTAGCATTATTTCTTTGTTTTATAGATGGCAAGTGATCTTAGAAAGTTAAAAAAAACCCGCCATAGATCACATTTAGTAGTAGAATTAGCATTTCAGCCAGGCTATCCCCGTAAAACTCAAACTACATTTTTGGGGGTAATACTGGGAATAGTGTTAATGTTATTAATTATTTTCAATACTGAGGACTTAACCCAAGGTCTAAGACTTATGAGGTAAGCACTCTGTCACTGAACTACATTCCCAGTTCTTTTTAAAACTTTTTGGAGACAGGTTGTCACCATGCTGCTCAGGTTGGATCTGAACTTGTGATCCTCCTGGCTCAGGGTCCTGAGCAGCAGGGATTGCAAGTATATGCCACCACACCTGGTTTAATTTTTTTTAACGCAATGCTGATAATTGAATGTAGGACCTTGTTAATGCTAGGTGAGTGCTTTACCACTGAGCTATACTCATAATCCTAAAACCACATTTTTGACACTACACAGAGAAGTGGAATTCTTATCCATAGGGTCATAAAACATCTATCTTATTTTAAGATTCATGGTCTTCTGAATCAAAGTAGCATGTATGTAAGTGTGAGTATATGTGTTTAGGTGTGCTCTGTTTTCAATTGGTTAAGAATTTTGCACTTAGTACCTGTGCCAAGTCTGTACTGTTATGTTTTTCTTTAAAAAATCTATTAAATCATTCAAAGTGCTCTTTGGATTGTGGAGGAGTAAGGCCTGAAGTGTATTGGACTGGTAACATTAAAACATTTCTGTAGGGAAATCCTGTAGAACCAGAGATTTATCTGAAGCCTTAGGGTAAATATGGGGCCATTTTGAAAGATGATTACCCTGAAAATTACAGGTCTGGCAGTATCTGGACAGTCATAAACAAATCAATAACCTCCCAATTTACAACATAGCTTGTTGTTCGTTCGTTCGTTCTTTCTTTCTTTCTTTCTCTCTTTCTTTCTTTTTTTTTTCTTTCTTTCCTTGTCTCTTCTTTTGACAGTGCACTGTGTGTTCTAGGTTGGCCTTGACATCACTATATAGCCCAGGCTAGCCTCAAACTCATGGCAATCCTCCTGCCTCAGCCTCCCAAGTACTGGAATTACAGGCGAGTGCCACTATGTCATACTGTGGATACTTTCATCTAGAACAGTGGTTCTGATCTTACTAAATGCATGTCTTTATTCAGTAAGTCTGAAGTGGGAGTGAGATTCTGCATTTCTAAGATGCTTTCAAAGAATACTGAGTTTGTTTGTCCTTGACCAAACTTTGAGAAGTGAGGTTTCTAGACAAATATGATTTACTGTTATGACACTTAGATGAAGTAGACAAAGACTCTAATCTTAATGTCTCAGTTTCTCTTCTCTTGTTGCTGAGATGAAATACTTAACACCCAAGGTTAAAGGAGGAAAGGCTTATTTAGCTTACAGTTTGTAGAGGTTTCAGTTCACAATTGGCTGGCTCCAAGGCAGGGTGGCTTGTCAGAGGGGCATTGCAGAGAAGAACAGTTTACATTCCCACAAAATAGCAAAAGCAACAAAGGAAGCAGAGACAAGACTCTTTCTGTCCTTTATATTGTATGCAGGCTATTCACACTAGGGTGGGTGTAGCATTCACACTCTTAATCCTAGCTAGAACTATACCAAACCAATCAGTGGACTGATTTCCTATTTAGACACCCTTAATCCTGGCATCACGCCCTCTACATTCAGCCACCTGTGAAGAAGGTTTATGACCAGATAAGGCTCTGGGGGAACATCTAGACACAAACCGTAACACTCAATAAAGTATTTTTACTGTGTTGGCTATGCTATTTTAAACTCTAGGCTTAGAAAGTATGATCTTGACTGTTGGGTGAATCATCTTTTTCAGGAACATTTGTAAAAGGTAATTATTGTCAATTTGTGACTAAACCCATTTCCACTGATATTTCAGGAAAAGGTTCTGGATGAAAGTCTTGCCATTGCAGGTCCCAACACAGAGTGAGAAAATGTGAGAGTAATTCCAACACGCAAAGACAAAATACAGAAAAATTTAAAATGCCCTTGAGAAGTTAAAATTGTGGTAAAATTCAAAAGCAACAGGCACATAGCAGAGTATTCAAAGCCACAAAACCAAACTTGAAGGTGTAGTAGCCTGGGAAGCATGGAAGGAAAGACCAGAAGCCTACAGCGAATCACAAGCTGCTGATGAATCAGCAATGAGATACTATAGTGGGATGAAAATAAAAGCACCAAGATGCTGTTAAAGTGTAAAGTAATGTTTCCACTAGAGTCTTGCCCTAGGTTATTAGGATTTTATGTGCAACATGTCAAAGGAAGTATAGAAAGATTGGGAAGATTTAAAAGGCAGCAACACCACATGTCTTTGGGTGAGAAAAATTTCCTCCTTTTTTGGAGAGTCCGCAACCATTCCCTCTGTGCTCGGACAATTTATTCTCCTGGAGTCATTTACAACATTACATAAAACTGACACATAGTGAGGCTTCTAGCCAACAGGGGCCTCTGTTAAACTCGCTGCCTCCTCTACAAAGTACACATTTGTAATTTTAGTTCTATAAACTAATGAGTTTCCTACTTTGCCACTGCAAAGCAGTATGAGATCTAACATGAGAAGTCTACTAAAAACTACCATGGTATTTGTTGAGTTGTTTCATTACAACAGAGGCACGAAGTTGGTAGTGTTTCCAACAGAACGAGCCTGGAAGCAAATCTCTCCCTCTCAGTGGACTGGCATTTGATATTTGTTTAGGACTTTTTGACCCAAATGCTTCAGGGAACAGAGGTACAGTGGGTATCTGGGAAATTATACAGAAAGCCCTAACTTGTGAAGGTTCAGGGACTCTTGTAGTACCATATTTCTTATTTTAAATTTATTTTAGACTTGTTCAAGGTCGTCATTGGGAAACTCATGGAGCACTGAATGACCTGACCAGCAGGAGCTTAATAACCAAGTTGATTTGACTTGATTTTAGGTAGCAGGTGTTGATTTCTTTTTGTTTCTTCCTAAACAACTAGAGGTTTCTTTGGGTTCTGTCCTGTCCTAAATTTCTCTTCATGCATATTACTAGCTGGTTCTCAGGTGCACCAGTCCAGTAAGTAAGATATTCATTCACTATGATAGTTGACCAATTATGTCAATTTGAGTAAGAAATGCCCAACTATATTGGGTCAGCATGGTTCTGGGTGTGCCTGAGGGGACTGGGTGAAAAC
>RJWT010044510.1:0-11777 GCA_004365215.1 Cuniculus paca
TTCTCTTTAATCAAGAGGTTTGGGCCTGTGACATGACTGAGGTCTGGAAACTCGGTGACAGATCATACCAGATCTACACTTAGGTCAGATCTTTTGTGACTAGACCTCGAGGGCTTTTTCCCCCCTCCAGTTGTAGAGACCAAACAATTCCCTAGTAGGCTGTCCATCTACTTTATTTCTAAAAACACCATCTAAATCTCACTACGGGCCAAAGTATTCTGATCACTAAGTTCCTGTTGTTCTAGGGGGTTGAAGTGCCTGCTTTTTCCAATTAAGAACAGATATTTGGCCTCATTATCCCCCTTGGTCATACCTCACCTATAAAAAACCAACCGCAGAAAGCTCCTCAGGGATGCAACCCCCCCTTGTCAAAAGTATTTCTCAATGCCTTAAAGAAATGGGTGTTGTCCTAGAGCACTGACCTTTGGACATAGTTCTATGTTGAGTGGCAATGGGACAGAAAGAGAGGCAATGAGTTGTGGTGGGTCTTGTGGAGAATGAGCCTCTCTTTTCACATTATCAACCACAGGTGAAGGTTTCACATTGTTTCAAGCAAAGGATTACTGGGTTCCTCAGACACAGGAAGGCAAGCTATTTCTACTGCTAACCAAGGCCCACTGTGACTTGGGTATCCAGGACTGTCAATGTTCAAGCAAAATCCTTATTTTAAAATTTGAATCCTATTCTTTCCCAGTTGATGACTTAACTTTCACATGAGAAATTAGCAAGGCCACAAATGGAGTCAGCATTGTAAATGAGCTCACAGTGAGGTGTCAAACACTGCTAGCCACTGTGTTCTTAAGAAGCCATCTGAAAGAAATGCAATGGAACTAGGAACACGAGCGCCTGTCCTCCTCTAATGCCTCTCCAAAATCCTCTTCTAATCAAGAGTACTGCCCACTAAGCCAAATGGCAACTGAAAATTATTTCAGTGCTCTGAGCCAGGCAATGATGGGAGAGTTTGGAGTTGAGAATCGATGAGTTAACTGGCAGCAAACCTCACCTTCATTCCCTGTTCACGGTTTTCACCACCTTCTCCTCACTAGATGAAAACACAAATGCTACAGATGAGTAAACCAAGATCCAAATAAGGATGCCAAGACCAGGAATAACATCATCCTAATATTATATACTTGCATGTATCTAGGGTAACCAACCATCTCAGTTTTCTGTGGACTGTCCTGGTTTTGGCACTTACAGTCCCATGTCCTGGAAAACCATTGAATGTCATGCGAACTGGATTGATTTCTCACCCTACTGGTGTCCCAGAGATTTCCAACATTTCTATACATCAGAATTGCCTTGGGGCCTGCTAAAAATGCAAGTGATTCTTTTTTTTTTTTTTCAGCAATCAGTTGCAAACAGGTCATGGATTTTTTTTTTGAGAAATGTACTTGGAGGTCAGACAGGTGTTAATCACTGCTTTCATAGACTCCTCAATCCAGACTTCTTTGTTCTTGTTCCAAAACTATAATCACTGAAAGATAAGAAATCACATCCTTTGGGAGATACAGCCAAGGTTCCTGAGCCAGGAGACACTGACAAATTACAAGTTGATGGGAAAAAAAAGTAAAACTTATACTCACAACTTACTCTCCTTTCAGTTCTAGGATAAATCATTTTCTTCTTTCAATGTCACAAATTGTAATAAAGAAAAATGGATGCTATGAAAATTACACTTGACAGTAGCAACAATATAGGAACATTGATGAGGTATGCTGTGCTTCCTCCAGGCAAGCACCATCTGGTATTAGGCTTATTTTAAAGGTTTCCACAGCGACCATGTTTTCATGTATCTTGGAAGACAACTTGAACAAAGTAGTGATTCAGTGGTACAGTTATTATTCTTACACAATAAGGTTCAAGTTTTATCAAGAACACTTTCAAGATATTTCTTAGGAGCTCGGATGGGTTGAGCAGATTCTGTGTTCATTGAATTTCTGTTCTGATCAGGGACTCGTGAATTTGGGGTGTTTTGTTTTGTTGAACAGGGTCTGGCAGGTATTTATTTATTACAGGCCACATCTAATTAAAATGCTAAAATACATTACACCTCTTTCAATCCTACCCAAAAGACCTAGTCCCTGTGACATTCGTAAAATATAGGGGAAGGGGGGAACCAGCAGAGACCAGCAGGCTTGTGTAAAGGCAACAGGGCATGGAATTTATTGTGCCCGGGTTCAGGCAGAGCGCGCGGTTAAGACCGTCTGCCCCGAACGAAGAGAAGTGTGTCCTTTTACAGGGATGGAGAGAAGGCAGGGGACATTACACAGGAAGATCCCAATGAACATCTGTGGTTAAAGTTTTCTGGCAGTCTTGCATCTCAGTGGGCAGAGTCTTTCAAGTCCCATGTAAATTTTCGGGTGTCTCCAGATGTCCCCTGGACCTGCAAAAATTCCTTGTCCTATCTTATCTCCTTTCCTGTGCTTGTAAATGACTACTTGGGTACTTAGCTGAGTTCCCTGCATACAGTGGTGCTTCTGCCGGCAAGCAAGTGGGGGCCTGGGCGAGTCAGGTCCGGTTAGAGACTTGCAGTCTTATTTTTAAAAAGAAGTGGAGTACTTGCCCTAGGTTATACACTTAGGAATTGGTAGCATCTGAAATTTGAATCTATTTATTTAAGCAAAATTGGTTCAGCACAGGAGGGCAGAGACGAATAAGGTGTGATCCACGGTCCGTGGTAAATGCTGTAATCGAGGTATTGCCTATGCTGCAGTCGGAACACAAAGGAGGCGCATCCTGGCTCTCCTTGGCTTCCAGGATTAAATGCAAGTCTTTTTGTTAAACTCCATGACCTAGACCTCCAACTCCCTCACCCTTCCATCAGCTTTACTGGGACAAGGTCGTTCTTTCCGCAACAGACCAAAGATGCTGGCGCCTGGTCGTCTCCAGTTTCTCGGGCAGCTCACTTTATGAGGATTTCCTCCTAGCAGACGCATCTCCATCCCCACCCACCCCACTTCATATGCAATCAGCGTACTCGGGTCTAACTGTTCTCCCAGCAAATCGGCCCCTTAGATGCCAGGATCGTGAAGCTGGCCGGAACGTGAAGCTATCTGGAACGTGAACCTGCCCGGACTCTTAGCCGAACACCGGAAGTAGGGGGATGATGTGTGACGTCAAGAGGAAGTGCATGTCATCAAGGACTGTGATTGGCTGTTGCTGGAATCCGTCCTCACTTTTAAGGTTTCCCCGGACAAAGTAGAAAAGGGTGCGGGGCGGAGGGGCGGCCTTCAGGGCGAGCGAGTTCGGACCTGCCGCCCCGCTCCGTCAGCAGGTGTGCGACCTCGTAGTTTACCTCTGGGCTCCCGGGGGTGGGGATGTGAGGACGGCGCTGAGGTCTGACCCTGAGCTACCTCTGGAGCCTCCTCTTGGGCCTCGCGGAGGAAGAGGGTCTAAATGAGAGAAAGGAGCGAACGTTTACCCAGCTCCAGTTTCTTTCACCTGCGAGGCTCTCTGCGCCTCATCGATGAGGGAAGTATCGATATCTCTGTTTATCGAGCAAGAAACGGGGACTCAGATGAAGTCATCTGCCACAGGGTTATGCAGCTGGGCAGTGACAGAGCCTGAGTTCCTCCTGATCGTTGCCCTGAAATAGGGTTCTCAGGCTTCTGCATGAAGAATCCCGGGGCGGAGGGTGGCGTTGGCTAAGAGATTCTGAGACTCCACAAACTGATGAGGCGTGGGGCTTCACAGATTGATTTTAAATAAAAGCCTGCCTAGGGTGCCCTCCAAGACCAGGCGGATTTGTCGGAGTGTGGACAAGCCTGATAACAGAACGTTCCTTTCTTTGTGTAACCCATGCTTGTTTAACTGATGCCCTTGCAATATATCTTGAGATGTTTAAATTTCCTTGGCAACCCTCCGTATATAATGTCCTAACTCTGCTTTTTGTACCTCCCGCTTGCCCTCCCTGTAAAAGCCCCAAAATGCCGCCAGGCCAGGCTCCAGTTCTTCGGTAGAGATCCTAGTCAGGCCCACCATTGTAATAAACTGCCTCCTAAACCTTCTTGGTCCTGTTTCTTCCCATGTTCGGCCCGTTTTGCTGTAACAGGTTAAGTCTGGGATTGGGCCCTGGAATCTGTATTTTCAACAGCTGCCCCTGACAACTAATGTGTTGGTCCCATGAGAACAGAACAAGAAAATGAGTGGGCCGTAGTCCCCTGGGGGGCCAATAGCAAGTTGTCAGGTTAAGCTTTTAAGGCCTCAATCCAGACAAGATGTCAAATGGGGTTTTTCTTCATGCATCTTGTGGAACTGAAGAGTTAGTTTTAATTGTGTCATTAACTCATTTGGGCAGATGGCAGCCTCTGTCATCTCCCTACCTATGATAAGCATGTGATTTTGTTTTTTCTAGGACTAGGGCAACGTGTTAAACATAACAGATTACTGGACCCAGCTTAGCTCTCTTGAATCAGGACGGGAGGGATGGGGCCTGCAAATCTATAGGCTAAACACGCTAGAAAGTGAGCTCCTTACCTTTAAGAACTTGAGATGTGAAGCTTTCCTAGACCCATGAAGAAGGGGATCGTAGATTCAGGTTATGGGGCCTGACTTCGTGTTTTTTGTAGCCGTGGAGGCTTCTGTGTTTACTATGGGCTAAATTTTATTGGCAAAAGTGTCATCAGTATTACTGGCCTTATAAGATGGAATTTCCAATTAGCCAAAGACTGAAAGTAAAATTTGAATATTAATTGATCAAATTGATTTCCTGAGTGACCCGTGGTCCTCATATATATTCCACCTTGCCTATCATAAAAACAAACACTTATTTCTATCTTAAATGAGATTTTCTGAAGACAGGCCAAGGATATTTTAAATTTTCATTTATTAAACTTTAAAATTTTCTGAGTTTACTTTGACCAGTAACAATTGTGTACATTTATGGGGTACAGCATGATGTTTTGATATATGTTTATATTATAACTTGGTTAAGTCAATCTAATAAGCCTATTATCTTTTACTTAATTTTGTGTTGAAAAACATTGATTGATTGATTGATTGATTGATTTTTTTGGTACTAGGAATCAAACTCAGAACCTCGTGTTTGCCAGGCAGGTGCTGTGCCACTGAGCTATATCCCTAGCCTAGCATTTAAAATCTACTCTTAGCAATTTTGAAATATACAGTGCATCAATATTATAGTTATCATTTTGTGCAATAGATTACCAACACTTAGTCCTCTTGTCTAATTGAAACGTTGTACCTTTCCATCGATGCTTCCTTTTTCCTTCCACCCCTTTTCCCTGGCCATTAGTAATCATCGTTCTGCTCTTTACTTCTAGGAGTTTGACTTTTTTAGATTCCACACATAAGTGAGATCATGCTGTCTTTGTCTTTCTGTGGCTGTCCTATGTCACACAGCATGAAGTCCTCCAGATTCATCTGCCTTGGGTGCTTTTAACAGCTTCCAGGAAAGTTTAATGCAACCAGTGATAATGGAATGTGGAAATTCACTTGGGGACTGAATCTTAGCCTCTTTCTTAGTGTCTGGGAGATGATGCGAGTGTTATAGCTTCCTTGTTTCCTGCTCTTGGAGACTAATAAGAATAATGTAGTTTAGGATAGATCCTGCTTTTAGAAGCATGCCCTTTTTTGCAAAAGAAGTAAAATGCTATGATAAGCTTACAGAAGATAAATGGGGAGTCCTAAGTGACTTAGACTCCTTGATTGAAATGTGATGACAGAAACTGATTTTGTATAGAAGGTCTGATTGCTACTAACCCCTCTCTTCTGCCCGAAAGGATCATGATTACTTCTTAACAGGCCAGACTCAAGATCCTAACTAAAAGCATTTTTTCCCCCTTGCACAGATACCATTGTGTGATTCGAATCAGGAATGAAACCTTCTGGGAGCTCAGGGCAGAAGTTTACCTGGTCAACATGGCAGACAAAAGACGGCAGGTGCGAGTGCAGGGAGCCTGGGCTGCCCCTGCTAAGAAACAGCCTGCCGCTCAGCCAGGCAAGCACCTGTGGGATTTTGTGTGTTTATGGATGTGGACAGCTGTTCTGCTCACTTGTGTATATCCTTCTGGTTTATAATGAACTCCGTTTCAGTTTCCATTAAGGAATTGTTTAAAACGTGGCTGGTGTTTTGTCTGATTTGTTTGATGACGAGCTCAAAGGGTGGGTCTTTCATGTTCCTTATATTTAGTCAGTACCCTCAAACCTTTCAGTGTGTTAAAGTCTTCTCTTGACTTCACTGATTAATATTAGATGTGATAGAGGTTGTCTCTGAGGGTTTTACTGGCTCCTTGCTCTGTAGAACATGGTGAGAGCCGGGCGTGGTGGCTCACGCCTGTAATCCCAGCACTCGGGAGGCTGAGACAGGCAGATCATTGTGAGTTCGAGACCAGCCTGGGCTACAAAATGAGCTCAAGGCCAGCCTGAACGGCATAGTGAACATGGTGAGAACATGTTCCCTGGTTTGAGGCTGTTCTCGCTCCTTTTTTAGCTACCGCTGCTGGGAGCCATCTCCACCAGACACCTGGTCAGACCTGGAGGAACAAGGAACATCATCTGTCTGACAGAGAGTTTGTGTTCAGAGAACCCCAGCAGGTAAATTCTTGGTTTTTCTTCAACAGTAACAGAGTTGCTTGTAAAGGCTATCTCTGTGTAGCAGGCACTCAAATAGTGCCTGAGTAAACTCACTAATGAATAGCAGAGCAAAAGGATTATAATCAAATATGAAATATTTCGGTTTCCCCCTCCCCCAGCAGTTGGTCATACATTATCCCCATGGGGGGGGGGGTGTGGGGAAGCTTTACCGTGAGTAGGGTCGAGGTTATACCACAAGTAGGGCCTCCATGGGTAATCAGTTTTTTACAGTTCTAAAACCATGCTGTCTTCAGTACTATTATAGCAAATGTCTTTAGAATTGAATTGAAATTTCAGCTCTAGCAAAATGCCTGATTTTTAGCTCTTTTTTCTCATGGGGGGAAAATGTAAAAAACAAAAAGTTTACTTTGTTTTTTTTGGTAGTGCTGGGGATTGAATCCAGGGCCTTATGCATGCTAAGCAGGCACTGTATCTCTGAGCTATGTCCCCAGTCCTTACTTTTTAACAGTATGGAAAAAAAAAAGTTTGAAAACAATCAAGCATTTTGCTATAATAATGACTACATAAATAATTCTCAGAAGTCTTTTATGTCTGCAAATTTTTTTTTAAAAAATCTCCTTTATGTAAAGAATGCTTTCCCAGAGCTGCTGGCCAATAGGATTGATTAATTCTAATTTTCTTTTTCTGTCTGCTAGCAAGTGTTATGTATTGTTCTAAGAAGAACAGAAAGAAGGGTAGTGAAAGATTGAATTAAAAAAGAGATAATTGTGGACCTGACTTATTTTGACCGGAAATGAGAGAATTTACAGTGACTCAGTCTTCTTAATGGTTAGGACTCATTCCAGAATTCAAATCTGCCTGTTCCCTTGCAGGTAGTACGCAGAGCCCCGGAACCACAAGTGATTGAGTGAGTAAGCTTCTGCCTTCCTGTAACTGTTGGCCGTGAGCTTCCCCTCACCCTGATTTTTCTGTGTAGGAGAGAATGGCTCAAGAAGTATCTTTCTTTTTCAGCTGGGATATTCCAAGCTTTGCTTTAAACTTGAGCTTTTGAGAAGACTTTCTGAATTTGCTGGTTGCATGGAAAAGTGGAAAAAGATCTCTATGTGTTAAATTTTGACTCGGGGCCTGGGGATATAGCTCAGTGTCATAAGCGCCTGCTTGGCAGGCACAAGGTCCTGAGTTCAATTCCTGATACCAAAAAACCAAAAAACAATTTGACTCAGGTATAGATTTCCTGGCCCTCTTTCACTGGGGACAGTAACTTAAAACATTCCTTAGCTAGAGATGGGCTTTCCCTGAGTGGGGCTTGGATCTTTGTGAAGCCGTTCTGTAATTCACCAGCAGTGCCTACTACAGCTGCCAGCAACCCGGATGACCATGCAGCCAATTTTTAAAACTATATGACTGCTCCAGAGCAATTGAAATGATACTAAATATTCCTCTTATATTGATCTGTGTCTATAATGTTCTTATCTAAAATTTGTGAGAGATACTTTTATTATTTTAAAAATTCCCATGCCTAAAAAAAATTCCTGCTCCTCATTTCCAGCTGATATCAGCAAATTGTCTTTAAGAACTGTCCTTTTATTTTAAAAAATTAGATGCATAGTCTTTCCCATGAGCAGTCTGTTAATACTGCTTGAGTTTTTTGGAGTTTGGCTTATATATTAGAAGACTTTGAAACTAACACAAGTATATTTTCAAAGGGAGCTGTAGTCTTGGCTTTGCCACTACTTAGCTATATAGCTAGTCCTTAGGAAAGTTCTTTCTGTTTCTGTGGATTTCATTATTGTTGTCTTTAAAGTAAGGATCTGAATTTTATAATCACTTCCAGTTCTTATAATCACTTCCTAGTTCTAATAATCTTTAATTATTTAAAAAATACCAGTGTGGCAATGCCTCCATTGGTGATAAAGAGAATAAACAAAATCATAAAAGCCCTTACTGAGGGATATTCAGAATGGGGGGAAAAAGGGCAATTTGGAGTTGCTAAATTGAGAAAAAATGACAAAAACCATTGCTTTTTACTCTAGGATTTGTAAATTCTGAGTACCTAAAGTTAACTGTTAGATTTTTTTAATACCCAGAAATGTATTCCATAGTGAGTCATTTTCTAAAAATTTTGTAAATGTTAGCTGAAATATACTATATTAAATATACTACATTAAAATATAAACATATTAAAATATTGTATTCCTTCTCTGGGAAACTATATAGAGAAGTCACCTAGAAATTAGTACTTACAGTGTGCATGATAACTTGTGCCTGCGCATTTGGCTTGAAGGGCCTCACCCGTCTAAGAGCCCATCGGAAAAGGGTCAGACATAGTTGTCTGGATAGATGTCCATGTCTGCTCCGTGTTGATTTTCTCGTCATGGACCTCACACACTGTTTGTCTGCAATCATTTTGTACTTTTTCACATTGATGAAATTGAGTAAGATTTACTTTTCCATCTACTATGTGTAGGCACTGGGAAACAGTAAGAACCCATCTCTTGCCCCCGGGGGGCCTGCAGTCTAGTAGATGACAAGACGTGTAGACAAATTGTGTCATAATTTTGTCTATCATAAACTAGTAGACCTGTACTAGCCACACAGGATGAGTTGAGTAACATTGCTTGCATGATCCAAAGGTCAGGAAAGGTGCAAAGCTGGTCCTGGGCTGGCTTAGGGACGCTGTGTGGGAGGCGCTCCAGTGGGCATGGGTTGTAGGGAGAAGATCCCAAGCGCTTGATTGTTGTGCAGCAGGATGGGTCTGCGGGAGCCATGGGAAGAGGGAGCTAGATCGAGCGGACCTTGACTGCAGCCGGGTGGGGCCGTGACAGGATCAGACTCAGAGGACTCTCACAAGGCAGGAATCTTTGAAAGCCATGGACACTGGGAGCCCCAAGCTGTGCTTGCTGTTCAGTAGCAGCATCTGTTCCAGACTCCCCAGGGAGGAGTCTCTATTTGTCTCTATTTACACCCTCTATGTGATAGGTTCCCAGATCATATCAAATCACAGGCAAAATTCAAAGGGGTAAAAATCAGAATTTACTGTATCCCATTTTCATCTCCATGTCCAGACCCTCTCAGAGTTCTATTCCCAATGACCGTGACGACCCACCCCCATCACATGACCTGTCTTAGCGATAGAAGGTGGGGATTATGCCTCCCTCACGGCCTGGTACGTGGTAAGTGGTTAAGCAACCTTAGTGAACCAGGATGTGCGAATCCAGAGGAGAGCTCTTCCACGGGGTGGAAGGTGTTGTTTTTGTCTCATGCTAACAAGTCTTTTTCCTCTTTCTTTAGCAGGGAGGGTGTGTACGAAATCAGCCTGTCACCCACAGGCATCTCTAGGTAAGTGACTCTTCAGCACAAGGTGACTGACTGTAACTGTCATCAGGTTAGACTGCTCTCTTGAAATAGGAAATGTCTTCCCTTTAAATTCTTACGGAGCTGGAGATGTAGCCTAGTGGCAAAAGGGCCTGCCTGGCAAGCGCAAGGTCATGAGTTCGATCCCCGGTGCCAAAAAAAATAAATTCTTCCAGAATAAGGATCTGCTAATGTCTTTAGCATCAAGTAATTCTCACAGCCTCTCTGTCAGATACAGTAACTACTGCTACCCTGGCTTCTCAGATGAGGAAGTGAGGCACGTGGAGATTGAGCCCTTTGTCCTGGTGAACATAGTAACTTAATATGACAGGTGGATCTGACCTTGGCTTCTAGTCTCTGAGTACTGCATCACATTATTATTTTGTATTTTATGAATTACTTACATTATATAGTATTACAGCACTGCATTAGGGCAGAGTTCAATAAAGTTAAAGCATATATTAGACATTAGCCATTATTTTTAAAACCTCTCCTTAATACATGAGTATAGTAATTTGTCACTATAAAGTAATGAGACATCAAGACAAATATATTAGAACTTACACATCGAATCAATTGCTTAAAGCACGGCTTCCATAAAGTCTTTTGGGGGGGACTGAACTGGGGCCTTTACACTGAGATTCACCCGACACCACACACACTTTTGTTGTGGCGTTTTGTTTCGAGACAGGTCTCACTGAGTCACTCATTTGTCCAGGCTGGGCTGGAACTTGTAACCCTCTTGCCTCAGTGTCCCCCACACACACACTTGTAAGGCTTTGTAAAGATCATGGGTGCCGCCATTGCCGTGACCCTTTTTTTTTTTTTTTCGGTGGCACCAGGGATTGAACTCATGACCTTATGCTTGCCAGGCAGGCACTTAGGCCACTGAGCTAAATCTCCTGCCCTGCCGTGACCCTTTTTAGGGCCTCCCTTTAAAGCAGAGTTAGCAGCCACACAAGTCCAGTTGTGCTATTTTGATGACACCTCATTGTTTACCAGGTATGGCATCAGGGGAGCTTTGACTCATCCAGAAAATCAAATGTGTCCTCAGAATGATTTGCTACCACCAGCACTATCCAAGAGCATGTCCTGTGGGTTTCCAGAGCACATCTTTGGAAAGATGTCCAGAATGATTTTGAGCTAGACTGGCATTGTTGAAATAAGTTGTCTATTTACTGAGGAGAAGAACCCTCATTTGGTTATGTTTATTTTGCTGTAGTCATAATGATCTGTCTTTCTTTAGAATTGGCATAGTATCTAAAGGCTACCAATTGTTAAAACTTTTATTTTTTTGTTATTCTGCTTATTATTCAAGTACCTTGTGAGATAAATGTCATCTTTGGATTACAGACAAGAAGAAGGAAGGTTCAGGGAAGTTAAGTAACTTTGCTAGTAATTTCTGTCTCTTAAGTTCTTGGTAGTATTGCTTGGTGCTAGTCACATTCTCAAGACAGATTTGAACCAGTCTGTAAAGCCCTCGTGCGTTCTTTACCCATCATTGCCTCTTGGTCTTGACCCAGAAGGACTTTATTTTACATCCAGGCCGTCATAACCTGGGCAACATTGAGTTCTGTTGCTGGGGGAGGTGGAAAGATGATTTTGTCGGCCCATTAGAGGAGGATCCAGGTGAACATACTCTGCCAGGGGTTGGAGTCTAACCAGTGATGGCGAACCTTCTAGAGCTTTCAGCGATACAAACAGTGCACTGCGGCACACGTGTCATAGATTCGCCACCACCGGTGTAACCCGTCTTCTCTGTGTTCTTTAGTCAATGTTTCTTTCTTCATCCAGGGTGTGTTTATATCCTGGCTTTGTCGACTCGAAGGAAGCCGACTGGGTGTTGGAGCGGCTGTGTCGGGATG
>RJWT010044511.1:0-11781 GCA_004365215.1 Cuniculus paca
AAAAACACACCGATGTTCTCTTAAAAATGCCAACAGAATGAGTTGGTGCTGTGTTGACCTGATCTCTTTTTCACATACAAATAATTAGCACACAAATACTTGCTACTGTTTACTAGCGATTGCTAATAATTAGTGACCTTTGAATGAAAATAGAATTCTCAATGTGGCATCCGTATGAGGTCAAAAGGCTTCTGCTCAGGATTTTTTATTCAACTTTCATGTGATCATTCAATGAGAGCAGGGAACGGGAGGGATGATAGGAGATTTTAGGCCAGCTGCTCTGTGGTTGAATCCTGGCACAGTCAGAAATTATCAATGTGTGTCTGAGTAAGTGACTTAATGTCCATTAGCTTCAGTTGCCCATCTCGTGAAATGGAACCACCAAGAGCATAAGCTGATAATATCATCATAACAATTAATGAGTACTGACTGTTGATGAGAGAGAAAGCGATAGTTTAAGTACATGAAGTGCACCAAACTAACTGAGGCGGGAGGACGTGCAGGTAGAAAGGCAGACTGCGGTTAGACGGTGACTACATCTTACCGATATAACTCTAGCAACAGCCTGGAAAGTAGAGGCAAAAAACAAAAAAAAAAAAAAGAAAAGAAAAAATTGTGGGCTCTGGGCTCAAACTAAATTTTAACGTAAGTTCAGTACTCTTTCGCACCACAATCACGTATCTCCAAATCTTTTTTATCTGTAATATGGGACTAGTAACTGCACCTACTTCAGAAACTATCCGATAAACAGAGATAAGACGCATATATCTCATTGTCCCTGCTCTGCGCAAAGCATGCAGTTTATAAATGGGAATCCAAGGCCAATCACGTCTTCATGCTAATTGATGTGGCAACATGTATGCAGTGCCTGTGCCATTTTCACTGAGGGAGGCAGAATTTAATAGCTGTCAGGTCACAGAAAGTTAAACAAACTTCACAGAACATAGAACAAAAAGGAACTTAACCTGAAGAATCTATAGTAAGTTCCTGAATTTCAGAATTCTCTTTTTAACCTATTGATTCTTTGCCATAAATGCTTTCATGTTGACCCTTATCAGGTAGAAAGCACTGGGGAGGCAATCCCTCCCATCAAGGAGTAGTGATTCTAGCTGAGGAGACAGAGCATTCAAATATTAAACGTCAAGTGAAGTGGACCCATAAGAAAGAAGTAGAGAAGGATTTTTGCACAGCAGTTTAGACTTCAGACTCTAAAGACTGCCAGGGTTTGATGAATAGGATTAACTAAGAGTGCCGCTTGGGAGCTGTGTGACCTTGGGCAGATTACCCAACACCACAGTACCTTACATTTTACACCTATGAAGGAGAGCAATAATAATACATTTGTAGTAGAGTTGGTGTGTTCAGTGTCTGAGTTAAAATATGTACACTACCTGAAAATATATACATTTCTACTACTCCTAATCAAGGCTCACTAATAAAACCACCCATGGAGTCACGTGGATTTCAGAACCTCACTGATAACGTAAAAGATAACATGGGTATAAGCATCATATACTATAAAAATCTTAATGGGATCTAGGATGTCACCTAAAACCCAAAACATTTATATTTCTGAAGTATGAATTCTCTCTCATGTGTACTATGTAAAGATCCATGAAGATCCACTCCTGTCTTACAAAATCAGAATGACTAATGTGCTATCACCAGATAACCTTTAAAAGGTTTTCGTTTCCAGTAATTTTTGAATTTATTACATGGCCAGAGATGGACTGGGACAGCTTTCAGACAGGGATGTATTTTCTTGGTTGGTAAACGTGAGTGGAGAAATTGAGAGTAAAGGACAGCCTCTGCAGTTTAAAGAAGTCAAATATTCCTTTAAGACAGAAGAGAAAGGGAGAGGTGAAGCTGGGGTCAGGTTATCTGATCCCAGAAAAGAAGTGTGGCCATCACAGATCAAACCAATTGATTTTTCAGGCCAGTAAGGTTAATTCTTTTGGAATTCTGGCACATCTTTAGGCTTGGTGTATGCAGCCAGACTGCAAAACCATAGGTCTGGATAGTGAGTGGTAGCCTCCAGATATGACTTGTTTGGTGATACATTGTTAGGTATATGGAATATGGATACTCAAGGAGGGGCATCCACCACCCATGTACCACCAACACTCTCATCATTTTCTGTTGTCTTTAAACGATCTATAGTCTCTCATTTCTTTGTAGTCTCTCCTGGCATTAGACACATTTTTAACACATGGTTTAAAACAAAGTAAGGGTTTTTAATTGTCCTGAGGTTTTAAATGATCAATTGCATGCTTAAATTCTTCTTCTTAAGATCTCAATAGCAATTGACCGAGAGGTTTTATCCTAAATATCAGCTGTCTTGATTGGCAGCAACTCTTCGAATGTCGTATTACGGGAATTTTTAGTTTGTGCCAAGTTTATTTATATAAAGGATCATAAACAGGTGCTATAATCTGTCCTATGTCATATTTCACTTGTCCTTAACATTGTGAATATGACTAACATATTATTTAATCATTTCTTGTATTTCTCAATATCACAGTCGCTTTAGCCCATATGAGGGCTACTGACTAGATCTAGTTGAAAGAAACCGTAATTGAAAAATGCACATGATTCCAAAGGTTTTATATTTAAAAAATGCAAAACACTACATTAATGATTTTAATATCAATTTCATGCCAAATAAAATATTTTTGATGTATTGAGTTAAATAAAATATTTTATGAAAACTATGCTTACTTGTTTTAAATGTGACTGCTAGGTAATTTAAAGTAACAAATGTACCTCACATTTCTGTTAGGCCATAAAAGGAGAGAGATTTTCTCTTAACCCTTCATAGAAAAAAAAAAAAGATAAAAATTTCCAGTAGAGATTCTCTTGACCTTTCTTCTCAGTGAACTTCTCATACAAATACCAATTGGGAATCACTGGCCTAGAGCAAAGTTGGAAAGCTATAACTCAGAAAAAAATCCACTAGTTGCATATATGTGTTTAGAGATTGTCTACAGCTCTTTTTTCAGCTCTATTTCAGATTGCATGATTGTGACAGCATGTCCAAATTATTTGTTGCTTGGCCATTTACAAAAAAAAGTTGGTTGATCCAGTAAATGGAATTGCCTAAGTGAGTCCTTCTAAAAAACATTTGGATCAGTTTACAGATGTAAGAATTTGTTTAGGAAGAAGTTGAATCGCTAGTGTTACAAACCATACATATGTTCAGAAATAAAATCCTACTGTTTACCTTCTAAAAAAAAACTTCCATGCGTTTTCCTAAAAACCATAGTTGGTTAAAATGAGATCCTAGAGATAGTATTTTGAGATTTAGGGTTATTTGTAGCTGAAATAAGCAGACAGCAAAGGGGTTACTTCAAGTCTTCTGCTCTATCGAAGATTCTACAGATCTTCACATTCTACTGACATATTTCCAACACAAGAATGAGCATCTGAATTCATGAAGTTACTGAGAACTTACTTATAAAAATCATAAACATTCTAAACTTCTGGATGTTTAGCTAATAAATATTTTTGCAAGTTTTGATGAAGTATTGAAGATACCATATTACTACTTTGCTGCGACTTTTTTTTTTCCTAAGCTAAGTCTAAATCTCTTGGTTTTTAAACCCCATTAGAGAAGTCTTTTGGATTCTGGCTTACACAACATCAAACAAAAACACAGAGCTTCAGTGTCAAAGCTGGCATCTGATTTAGAAAAATAAACTTCAGAGGTTAATAAAGCATTGTTTCACCCTTTTAAGACCCAGTTATCATATTAACGGCTGCAGATGTTCATTTCCCAATTTTATTAGCTTTCTTCACAATTGGTTAAAAACAGAGAGAAAAGAAATTACAATTCTAATTGTGACTCTACTTAACTAGTTCAAACTGATTTAAGCGTGAACATCTGAGAAGCCTGAAAACTCAGCAACCATTTAAAAGTCTATTTGAGCAGTAGATCATAATTCCTAGGAGAAATGGAAAGGTGCTTTATAGTCTAATGCTGCCTTTTGAACTGTATATCACTTTTTCTATTTAGAATTCATTTGAATGCAGAAATCGAGTTAGGTTCCCTTTGTTAGAGACACTCCAAATATTTTGACAGTTATTTGAATACCATACTGACAAGCCCATTGTATTTACTGCTTCTAAAACAAATAATTTCCACATATCCTAAGCTTTAAAACTCTTTAGTACAAATTATTAAAAGATTATAAAGTGTTTGTCTGTGCATTTTTAAAGGGAGGAATTTGTGACTTCTTAAAATAGGGAAATATTTGAATAGCAGCTATAATTCTAGTATATTCACAAATCAGTCATTAAAATGCATAGAGCAGAGTTGTTGCAGCTGTATACAGCTTTTATTATTGGGACTGCTAAATGGGTGAAACATATATTTTCATTTAATGTATAATGCACAACTCAGAAAGAAACAGAACAGCTCCTCCTCCCCTCTTTCTCCTAAGGAGAAGCCCGAGATCTTTCAGCCGACTGGTGATAATTTCTCCTGGACAACAGCCAGTTGAGATTTATTGAATATGCCAGCATCTCTTCATAAAACATTGCAAGAGCTGGCAGAAGTTGAGTCAAAAAAACTAGCCTGTAACATTTTTGCTTGTGTTCATATATTTTCACTGGGGATTTAATTGCTAAGCCTTCTGCTTTGGTTACCAATTATAGCCCAATGAGAATTTCAATTCCTATAGAAAGTTGGCAAACACAGTGGTGTCTTCTTACTTCATTGTAGAGGAATAGAAGACTTGGGCATTTCAGGGGCATTTAATGACCTGGCTAAAGAGTATTACAAAGAGCTACACCAATAACATTGGCGAAAGGGAAGAAAAAGTAAAGTGTCTTTATGAAGCCAGCGAAGGTATGCTTGCAAACGAAAGGAGCTATGTGGCATAACTAACCTGAAGTTGAACTGATTCCTTTACTTTGAATCAACTAGACTCTGGCCTATAGAATTACGAGCAGAAAGTGTTCCTTTCTACTTAGTAGTCAGAATTTCTCTTGTGGCCTCCAAATCACATCCACATCTTGAAAAATAAAACCCCTCCCTTATGTTTTCAGAACAAACAAAAAATACATGTATAGTTTCTCCCATCGCCATGAACACTTGTCATCTATTTTATCTCTTTGCTGAAATGTATGACTCTCTCAGATACAAATTATTCCTTTCTTTAAGTCTCCAAAAACCTCCCACTGGAGTTCTGAACTCTTCTTCTACAGAATGAATCTCAATGGTAGTGCTTAACTAATTTACAGCGTTTAATCAGAGACTCTGAAAAATAATTTTCTTGTGTCTTTCCATGTCTAGAGATTTATACTAGCACTTAGTCTCTTAAAAAGGACAGTGCTAAACTTCGTGTCAGCTCTGTTGGCTTTTGGATATAGTCAATTTATGATAATATCAAGAGGGGACTGTATCTTTTAGCATGATAGGTAATTTCACCATAGAGAGGAACAAATGAGGGTTGAGGTTAAATGGTCTTAGGAGACTCCGAACTTGATTTAATTGAATTGCTAAAGAAAACGATGTCATGCAATAGCTTTTAAACCTGTGAGTGACTCAGAATTCTCTGTGCTATCCCAGGCTGCCTCTGCTCCTGGGTTGATGGCTGCTTGAGTCTAAAGATCTTTTCATACTTTTAAGATGCCCAGACTGAACACAAGATCTTCTAGTATCACTTTTAATATTTTACAATATTTAAGTAATTTTCAGTATGACCCCACCTTTTCCATAGGTAGACTTGATCAGAAATATCTTCATTATTTATTCATTTCCTACCCACTACTTTTTCAAGGGAATCTTCACTGTCCTTATAATAAAAGAAATAGATCTCAAAACCTTAAAAAAATATAAAGGAATTCAGTACCATGGAGAGATCCCTGAGGACACACGATAATTTAAAGGACTGAATTTGGATTTGTCAGACTTCGTGGCTGACTGTAGAAGAGGAACAAGGGCCATGGTCTACACTAAGTAGCATTTTCCTTCGTTTCTACAATATTTACCCTTATTGTGCACATCCGTACAACACTGAAGATGAAGTGCCTTATATGTTAAAATTTCATCATATCAATTTCATCAAAGAAAAACTAGTAAGCCAGTAAGATAATTCTAATTTATCTTTCTTTCAATTTATTACAGAAAAAACTGATCCTACTCTCTTCTGAAACCATCCATGACACTTGTATTGTTACTTGTACTTTACATCTCCTGGAACTTTTTCATCATTTTGCTATTTTCCATCTTGTGCAACCTGACCATTAATTATTCTTTCTTTCTGTCCATAAATATCATATAATAAGAAAAAAATTCTTCCACTCACCCTTATTGCATACCTTCTACTTCCATCTGTCAGCTCCTTTTGAAAATTAAACATCTTAAATGCCTAGATTATTGTCACATAGTACTCATTTTTACTTTCTCAGTCCTCCAGATGGTCATGCCAGAAGATTTTGTCAATGTCTTACTGTTTGCCGAACTCAAAATCTCTTCCTTCTTCTGCTCCAGGCCTGACTGTTGTTCGTACCTGATCTTTATCTCTTTTGAAGTCTCACCTGAGGAATTAATCTGGTGTGCTGCAAGCGCACTATATTCTTTCACATGAGTTATTCATCTATATGTCTCTCCCTTTCTAAACGGTAAATTAACTCAAGGAAGAGAACTTGCTTTATTTCTCTTTGGATCTCTGTTAATTTAGTCAATATTAAACAAGTACTTAGCAAATTAATTATCATGTCAGTCTAATCATATTATTCTGTTATTGATTTTGGATATATGTGAACAGGAAATATTCCAATATATTCCTCTAGCATTGTCAGCTGCTTTTGGTCTCTCAGAACTCATCACAGGCAGATTTCCACAATATTTTTCTAATATAGTCAGAGGTTTTCTGTATTTTGACATTAAAATACAGGCCAGAAATGGTGATCAGATTATTTTAACAATATTACGTCCACAGTTATCAACTGTTTGACATCTGCAGGGCTCTGTGTTAAGTACTTTCCATCCATTACCTCCTTGCTTTATTGACATGGCCCCAAGACACAGGCATTTGTGTTGCCATTTTCATATACAGAAATGAAAAATTTAGAGAGGTTAATGCTTTGCCTAGTATCATAGCTACAGAGTGGCAGTGCCTGAATTTTGTTCTAAGCAACACGAATTTTATGTGCATTTGACTGACCCAAGCACCACCGTATGCAGTTGTTGTCTATCTACTTGTTCTCTATTTTTAACATGAACCAATTAAGATGTATAGGGGGAAATAATGCTCAGCTCTGTAATCTGACATAAAGATGTAAGTTGTCTTCAGGCCAAGAGAGAGGAGCAGTATGTGGAAGTGAGAAGGAAAACTTCTGTAAGCATCTTCAATCTTTGCACACACTATGTGGAGTCTAAACGAAAGTCATGAGACTAGATTTTAGCTTTAACTTTTTCTCTTTCAGACCCTGCTAATAAGTTTAGTCTGTGTCTTTGATACAGTACCTAATTTGGTGTCATGATTAATTACAGTTTGTGCTAATTAATAATAATGGAGGTAAATCAGAACTTTGAGGTTTAAGTTCTCTATTCCATTTTTTTCTCCTCTGCCTGATTGAAACTATGCTCATTATCTTTCTACAATTAATTCCTTATTCCTGAGGCTCATCTTATTTTCCCAAAGGATAAACCTCCTGGATTGAAGACCTCATCAAGATGATTAGGTCACAGTGCATTTACCAATTAAACAATAGTTAGGTATTGATTTCTACTGAGAAATGGAAATGATTAGAAGGCTCTTTGCAGAGAAAGTATAGTTCTAAGAAGTTACTATTTAACCGTCCTATTTCTAGAGTTATTTGGCATTTTCTTAAGGTCAGGTAAGATGCCACAGTG
This sequence comes from Cuniculus paca, assembly GCA_004365215.1. Classification (NCBI taxonomy): domain Eukaryota; kingdom Metazoa; phylum Chordata; class Mammalia; order Rodentia; family Cuniculidae; genus Cuniculus; species Cuniculus paca. Next base: position 7,862 of record RJWT010044511.1, read on the forward strand.
CTAACTATTCAAGTAGGTAAATCTGTACCTTATCATCATTAGAGGTTGCTTTCAGGGCCATTGTTAAAGCTCACCATAGATACAAATGTTAAACTGTTCCACATATGATACAATGCTACAAAAAATGTATACCTTTACGTCTTCACTATTTTCATTTCTTTATGGCTTTGATGGAGCTTTCTATCTCTCCTCAGATATATGTACTCTACACAAGTGTGTATGCATATTGTGTAATATTTGTATGTGTATTACCGTATGTATGCATATGTATATATACACATATTATGTATCTCAGATGTCATCTGTGTAAAACATTCTATGTTCTTGCTCTCAAAAGTGTCTAATTAATATATTGCAAAACTATTTGTGGATGGATAAGCCAGATGAATGTAGATTTGCCTTAATAGCTAACAGCTATTTTTAGTATGGCTTCATTTACTGAGTGCTTCTCTTTCTTTTCCTCTTCCATACATACTTTCAGTTTTGCATCTGCTTCTCTTTCTATCTTGCTTCTATACATCCCCTTAGTTTTGCATTTGTACACGGAGAATTTTGGTTGAATTTGAAGCACCAAGCAAAAAACTGACAATAATATGGGGTATATAATATTGATGGTATGTGAAGTGACTTGAGATAATACACATAAAATTCATTTTAGGTTATACGTTTATTTCATATGTTATAATACAATATTAAAAACACATAAGATTAATCTTTTAATAGCTATGAGTATTTAATATAAAGCTAAATAAAATTAAATTTATTTTAATTCAACTTAGGAAAATATTGTAAGTATCAGAAATTTTGGGAAAGCAATACAAAAATATCAGGGCTCTATGTATGGTTAAAAAACATTATGTTGTGAAAGAAAGCAATAATTTACATATACATAGCATTTACTTTGTCAAGTGGTTATGGGAGGGCTCAAATCCATTAACGTATTTAGTGTCAACAGTAGCTCTAAAAGGAAAATCTTAAGGCTTATATCTTAAAAAGCCTCATGAATTTACAGTTGGGGCTTTGGAAGGTGATTGAATTGTGGGGCTTTGTGGCTGATTTGCCACAGGTGGGATCTACTCAGAAGAGATGGGTCACTGAGGGTGTGCCTCGGGTCTATCTCTTCCCTGCTCATCCCTTCATCTCACTCTCTGCTTCCACCTCATGATGCCACCTACTGTGCCATGAGCTCTTCCTCCTTTCCCATGTTCCCCTCCCCTGCTTCCCTGCCCTGGTGACAGCTGACTATGGACTATAACATCTATAAACTGTAAACTAAAATAAGTCTCTCCTTGAACTTGTGGTGTCAGGAACCGTGTCTCAGCAAATTATTAAGAAAATTACTAAGACAAAAAATAACATTACATCTTCATTTTAGTAGAAAATGGAGACACACTGAATTTAAATGACTTGCCCAAGTTTACAATAGAAATGTGGTTCCAGAGCCTGTATTCTTAACCTTCTAGGTTACATTCTTTCAGTTTTTTTAGTAGAGCTCACTTCACTGGAGGGAGAAAAAAATTTTAAATGCCATGCCTCATCATGAGAAAAAAAGACAGATGCCTGAAATTCCAGCACTTTGGGAGGCTGAGACAGAAAAATCCTTAGTTCAACTCGGCCTCAGAAACTTAGCAAGATTCTGTGTCAGAATAATAATAATGATGATAATTATTAATAACAATAATAATAATAGGGCTGAAAATGTAGGTCAGTGCAAAGGTCATGAAATTGGTGCTTCAAAAAAGAAAAGAAAGATAATAAGACTTCAGAGGGGACATTGCTCTGTCACTGTGTTTTGCATATTATTCTCCTAAACTGTACTCAAATTCCTTATTTGATCTAAAAATTCAACTGAATTATTTCAGAATATTCAAGGTTAGTTAGCTCTTTCCTTTGTTAGCAAACACTCTTTATTTTTTTTTCCCAAAATCTGTATTAGTCACTTTTCCATCAATGGGACTAAATACCCAACAAAATCTTGGTTCACAATTTTAGGAAGTTCGGTCCACATTCAGCTGGTGCCAAAACAGAAATGGTGGGGTGCATGGGCCCCAGAGAAGATGACTTCTCATCCATGTTAGCCAGGAAGCAAAGAGAGAGAAAAAGAGTCAGGAAAAGAATGCATCTTTCTGGGTTATGCTTTCAGTGACCCACTTCTTCCAATCTGGGGCTGCCTCTGAACACATGAGTTTTGGGAATATACTTTATTTCTAAGCAGGAACATTCTACATTTGGGCCCCAGTTGGCTCATGTCCATTTCTTTATGCAAAATTTATTTAGTCCACCTCTAGATGTTGCCAAGTCTTAACAATTCCAGCATTGTTGAGAGGTTCATGTCCAAAGTACCCTCTAAGACTCAAGGCAAAGTCTCACCTGTGAATTTCTGTAAGAATCAAAAACAAAGAGAAATATTGCCAATATACATTTGCAGAGGGAAAGCATTTCAATTTCAGAAGAGAAGAGTTAGAGGGAACTGGACCAAAGCAAGACAAAATCCAACAGGACCAGCATTAAATCCTGTAGTTCAATATCCAGCATTTGAGGCAGGTGATCATAAGATGTGAGCTTCAAAGCGCTTGTGCATCCCTACTCCTATGTTCTTGCCAGTTGCTGTCTAAATGGTCTTTCTCTTGGGCTGGCTCTGTATATTGCCTGTGACTTTCCTTGGCAGATGTTCCACATACCTGGCATCTTTAATTTCCTTAGATATACACTGCACCTTCAGCTTCACTTTTATAGCTTCACACATTGCCTTTTCTGAGGCACATTCCTTGTCCTCCCAGACTTTCATTTAAAATATGGGTTGAAGCCTCCAAGACCCAGTAACTTTAGCATTCTGCTTACCTTTAAAACAAGTATCATGTGGATGATGCCATCAGCTTGAACACTAGCTGGGACCTTGTGGACCACGACTATAGCAATCTCTGGTTGTCTCAGTGGTTGAACTTGTGACAAAATTTCTTGGATATCCCAGAGTGAACAGAGTTCTCTGAGGTTCTCTTCTCAAAGTCTTTTTTAAAGGAATTTATACGTATGCCTTCTTAAGCCTGAGATGGATGATCTGGTCAATACATTGGACACCTTCAAGGAATCGTTTTTATTGTCCTGGTGCACAATACTTGACTCTTTGTAATGGCAGCTAATATTTATATCAACCATTATCTCCTTGGCCTCATCTTTATAGGGGCTTCTTTTCTGGTAAAGGTGCAAATTTTTTGCATCTTTCAGTTATTTTTGTTCCTGATTCTCATTGTAGACCTGGCTAGAAGCCGTCAGCCGTATTCGTGTCACAGCCTGAAAACCGGAAAACCTTGAAATTTTCTCTAATGGATTAGATAGTCCACTATCTTTAAATTTAGTTGCACAAAAGATCTAAGGATATAGGCAAAATGTAAACAAGTTCTTCATCACAATGCAGCACAAAAGGTCTCTATTTTCAAGAGTTCTCATTCTCAACTGAAATCTCATGAACACAGCCTTTACTGCCTGTGTTTTTAATCAACATTCTGGTCTTCCAAGCTCTAACTAGAACCATCCTTCAGATTCTTCTTACAGTATAGTAAAGCTTTTTTAGTGCACATTTCCAAATCTTTCTGAATTTCTCTTGCAAACCAGTTCCAAAAGCTTTGAACTGCATGGTCAGGTGTAGTCACAAAAACAACCTCAATTCTCCTAGTATCAATGTTTTGTACTAGTCACTCTTCCATTGCTGGCACAAAATACCCAATATTCACAGTTTAAAGAAGGTTTTCTACAGTGTGGAGGCACAAAGACCACAAATTCAAGCACCATCTAGGCAAGTAAGAGACACAGAAAGACTCTATCTCAAAACAAAAAAGATTGGGAAGGTTGCCCAGTGAAACATCCTGGGGTTAGGGTTAGGATTAGAGTTAGGGTTAGGGTTAGGGTTCGGATTAGGGTTA
>RJWT010044512.1:0-11777 GCA_004365215.1 Cuniculus paca
TTTCCTAACCTATTTATGCTTCAAATTCCCTCTGCATAAAAAAACAGACTAGAGCTTCCAATCAAATTTAATTAAGTCAACAATGCATATAAAGCACACTGTATGCTGCTCAACAGGCAGGAAACAAATGATGGCAATGATAACACCATTTAAAACTCCCTGAACCCCAAAAGGATGAATCACCAAGCAAGGAAAAAAAAATCATTTAATATTATTTCCATGCCCTCCAGCTTTCTCCAAGCTGTTTTCTTTTTATATTTATTTATTTGGTACTGGGGATCGAACTCATGACCCTGCACTTGCCAGGCAGGCGCTTATGCCGCTGAGTTAAACCCCCAGCTCCTTTTAAAATTTTATTTTAAAGTAGAGAAAAACCCCACAAAATTTCAAGACAAGATAATAGTAGGGCAACGATGGTTAATACGTTGCATATTATTTATCTTTAGTTGCTCAGAGTACAAGCTACAGGCATTGAATTGTCCAAACAATATTAGCACGCACCTTTCTTTTCAATGAAACAAGAGAAATTAGTAATATAACTATCATATATATATTTATTTATTTATTTATTTTGCTTTTCCCTTCCTTCTTTTCTCCATTCCCCCATCCCAGTTTCTCTTTCCTTCTGAAGATTCTTCCCATTTTACAATGGCTATTGTACATTTCAGATCTTATTTGCCCTTTCAGCTTCTCGCACTAGGGAGACAAGATGATTTTACACATGTGCGTCTGGTTTATTTCACTTATGAGGATGGTCTGGAGCATCCATTTCCCTATAAAAGCATCGATATGAAGACGGAAAGAAAGTGAGACCCTGCCTTCCAGCTTGACGTCGTTCCTTCCTCCAAGGCACAGCGCAAGGTTTCTCCCTTGGCCAGGGGAGGGTCGCTGACCTCGGAGGACTCAGCAGAAAGTAGACAAAACAGGAAGAGCCACAGGATAAGAGGAAGACTCCCCTCTCTACCTGCCTATATCTGAGCACTTTCTTGAATCACTGATGAAGCTCACAACCACTTTAGCGCCCAAACTCTTACACCTTGGCCTGGACTGACAACTGATCAGAGACTGACTTGCGATTTTTTGGGCTACCCCTTGACATAGCCAGCGGACTGGGCTTCAAATTCTGTTCCAGTCCACTGCTTCCCGGGCCTCTCTGCCAAAGCCCCAGGCCCTTTATTACGCTGGTGCTCTTCGGTTCCTGAGCTGGCGTGAGAACTCGGGGAGCCCATCATGCTCCCTCCCCCAACAGCCTGTGGTCTGTGGGCAGGGGCCCAGTGGCATCTCCATGGAGCTGTGGTACTTGAGCACCTAGATAAGCAACATAGGGGAAGTAGGCCTTGGAATACATACCAAAGAAAGCAGAGGGACATGGAACCCAGGTCCAGGCACCTATTTTGCAGGGCTGGGGATGTAGCTCAGGGATACTCACTTGCCCAGCATGCAGAAGGCCCAGGGTTCAAGCCCTGCACCGTAGAGCAACAACAACAACAACAACAGAAACCAACAACACACAGATAAAACACTCTGCCCATTTTCTCACTGATTCTAAAAGTTGAAAGCATAAAGCAATTCCCTGCCAAGTCACGAGATTTGTTTGGGGGCGACTGTTCAGTCCCCAGCCCTCTTCTCTAAGGACTTCTGGTATCCCAAGACTGAGCCGCTGACTGAACCCAGAGCTGACAGGGTCAGAAATGCCTGTTGGCTTTGAGCTGGGCCAATCTGTGTCTTCAGAGACGGAATCTGAAGAGAGATCCAGAGAGGAGAGTCAATCGGTGATCACCTCTGGAGCTGGCCAGAGACACGGCAGGGCGGCCATCGGGGGACCACGCCTACTGATGAACGAGCAGAGAACTGACCTGCAAAGAAGGAACCGCACTGACAGAGCCCAGCTACCAGGTGACACCAGAGAGGGAACCACGCATCTCAGGACCTTCAGAACAGAGGTCCCATAGCATCTCTTCTCCACCCTCCTCTTCCCATCTTCAGTCTAATGTCTAATTTTATTTTACCCCTAAGCACTTGCCATTTTACTCCTAATGCACATGCATAGCTGCCATCCCAGAAAAGATGTGTCCAGAACCAAAGGAGAAAGTGCTCAGGGATCTTCTCTCTGCTGGTTTTGAGGCAGGGGGGGATTATGTGTGTTTTGTTGTTGTTCAGTATGAGTGTGTGATGTGCATGTGTGGTGGGACTCGAACCCAGGGCCTTATGTATGCTAGGTAAGCACTCTGCCACTGAGCAAAGCCTCCAGCCCCTCTCTGCTGGTCCTGTATATTTAAATGGCTAAAGTCTAAACATTTAAGCTCCTGCTAGGAGCCTCCAGTTTTTGGCTCGGGAGCTGAGCCCTCAGACAGATTGTTAATCCCACAGGGTTTTCTAAGAGCAGACAACAGTGGACTCCTGCGTGCAGACCAGCCTGGAGCTCTGGAGGAAAAGCATTAGGAATACATGCATTATAAGCAAATCAAACGTCCTGGGTTAACAGACTCATTCAAAAGCTGCAGACCCCACTGCTGCTAGCCAGAATCTGCAGCTACCCTTCCTCTGTGCTTTTGTGACCTGTCACCACCAATGGGCAAACCTTGAGGGTGGCACACAAGTGCAGAGAGTCAACCACACTTGGGCAGCTAGCTCTGAGTTTTTGTCCTCGGCTTGGCAAAGCAGACAGCAGAGGTAGAGCCCCAGTGGTGAGGATTCAAAGGCTTCTCCAAAGAAGCCCCTGGGTTAGTGTCAGGATTGGCCTGTCGCCCTCCTAACAGACCCCCAGGAAGAAGCCCCAGGCACTAGAGGAAGGGAAGCAGCATGGACAGTCCTATAAAATGCCAAGGCAAAGGACAAAGCCTGGACGATGAGGTCCTTGCATCTGAAGCCATCTCAACTCATTTTATATCTAAAGACTTATTTCATGCTTGGAAATGTAGGAATGGTCCTTGATACTCTCTACACTAGAGAAATAATCACTCTGAGTAAGTATTATTGCAATGCTGATTCTCGGGAACTGATTTAACAAGTTACCACTGTCTGTAACATGGGTACCTGTCATCATCATGACATTTCAGGTCCTAGCTGATCGGGTCATCCACCACAGGCTGCTACTTCACATCAAGAGTATAATGAACCGCATTCCCTCAGTCTTCAGAACACATGAATAAATTCAGTGCCTGACTCGTGCTGCTAGCAAGCTACACCACCTCAGACACCTCAAATGCACATGGTATACAAGGGGTGATCAAAAAATATGGTGATTAAAAAAAATTTTTTACATTATTATTTTATTACAGAAAAAGACACATTGCCATTACTCCTCCCACCCCAACACTCTCCCTTGCTTCAAGTATACTTATCCCACTGTTCTTGCCACTTTCCAAAGCAGTTCTAGAAAGTCCTCTTTCAGGAGTGTCTTAACCAAAAATCCAGCCAATGCTTCAGGCAAATGCTGTCTAACTGAGAGACAGGCTCATAAATACAGTACGCGTATCCTTAACCGCTTTTCACCAGATCCGGCACCATGTGACCCCTGGATCTTCCTCAAAGTCTAAATGACAATGAAAGGTAAATGTTTTGAATCAATTCAGGACACGGAAGCAGCCACAATCCTACAACTAAAGGCACTCACAGAAAGGGACTCCCGGAACTGCTTCCTAAAGTGGCGAGAACAATGGGATAAAAGTGTTCACAGCAGGGAGGAGTGTTTTGAAGAGATTAAAAGGCAAAGGGCCTTTTATTGTAATGAAATTTTTAAAAAATTTAAACACACACTGTATCTTCTGATCATGCCTCCCACATTACCTATTTCAACAGAGCAATGAATACATTACCAGTTGAGACAGTTAACCTTCAAGGTAGTAACTGTGGTATAAGGAAAAATTCCTTCCCCGCCTCTCAGGCATCTACAGTCTACTCCCTGGAAAATGAGACCATGTTAGGCCATAGACATCAAGAGACCCAGCTTACGTCTCCTCCTCTTAAATCTTATGGCTACTTTGACCAAAAGAGTCTGAAAGTAGTGACTTAACAGGACATGAGTCCAAGCATCAAGATGAGACTGGAAAATCTTGGCTTCATCTCTCTTGGAAACCTTGCCTCCTAGGTAAGAATTCCAGACAGTTCCACTGGTAAAAGGCCATACAGAGAGGCCCTTGAAGATGGGACCGACACTCAACCATCAAAGGGGGCAAGATCACAGGGAGGAACATTCAGTTACCAGCCATGGCACCCTAGCTACTGTCCCACTTGCTATCTAACCACAACCACTAACTACAACCACTTGATGGAATGATGAGACATAATTAGATGACCTCTGTCATAATTCACTAATTTTGAGGTAGCTTATTACCCAATAATAGAACGTCAAAACAATATTGTGATGAGAAAAAAACTCACAGCGTATTATTCATGCTGCATCCAGAAGATAAATCCAGCTTTAATAAACCTCCCTAAGGAGAAGTAATTTTCACTTAAGAAATCAGCATGTGCTTTTCCCTCTGGACTCTGCTGAACCACTTGGGGTGTATCTTCAGATTTGTGAACCAGGGAGGCTTGGAAAGCATCTTATTTAGGCCTTCCTTAATTTCTTTCATCAATGATGCGTAGTTTTTAGAGTATATATTTTGGACTTCTTTTATTAAATTCATTCTTATTTTATTCTCTTGATATTGTTGTAAATTAAATTGTTTTTAGATATCATTTTCCAATTGTTTGTTACTAGTCTTTAGAAATAGTTGATTTTCGTATATCAATCTTATATCTAGCAACATCATAGAATCATTATTGTTTCTAATATTTTTAAGAAAAATCCTTGGGATATTTTATCTATGAGATGGTGCTACAAAAACAGATGGTTTTACTTCTTCCTTTCCAATGCAAATGCCTTTTGTTTCATTTTCTCCCTTAGCTGCTCTGGCTAGAACCTCTAGCATAATGTTGTGTAGAAGTGATGAGGGTAGACATCCGTGTCTTATTCTTGAGGGAAAAATATTCAGTCATTCCAAATTACCTATGATGTTACAAGTTTTTCACAAATACCCTTTATCAGGTGGAGGAAACTCCTTTCTATTTCTAGTTTGTTTTTTGACTGTTGTTTTCATCACAAAGGTCGTTGAATTGTTAAATGCTTTTTCTGCTTCTGTTGAGAGGAGTGTGTGGGTTTTCTCCTTCATTCTTTTAATACAGGATATTACATCAATTGATTTGTTTTGGGATGTTAAATGAACCTTGCAGTACCACTTGTTCATAGTGTATAATCTTTTTTATACATTGCTGGATTTGTTGCTAGAATTTTGGTGAGGTTTTTCATGTCTATGTAATATTGGCCTGTGCTCTTCTTGCTTGTATATTTTTGTCTGATGTTAGTATTCAGGTAACACCTAAAATGAGGTGTTAATTATTCTCACCTCTTCTATTTTTTTTTTTGGTAAGAGTTTATGAAGAATTGCTATTAATTCTTTAAATATTTGGTAGAATTCACCAGTAAAGCCATCTGGTTCTGAGCTTTTCTTCGTGAGAAGGGTTTTTAAAAATTATTACTATTCCTAATATAGATCTCAGATTTTCTACTTCCTCTTGAGTCGGTGTCTTGGTCCACTTTCTGCTGCTCTGACAACATGCCACAGACTGGGTAATTTTAAATAATAGTAGTTTTCTGGCTCACAGTTCTGGAGCCTGGGAAGTCCAAGGTGGAGGGATCACATCTTCTTTCATCATTCCATGGCAGATGGCAAGGAGAGGGTGAGAGAAAGCGGGGTATCAAACTTGCAGCCTCAAGTCCTCTCCGAATCGGCATTAACCCATGAATGATGGTGGAGTCCTCACAACCTGCACACCTCTCCCGCTGGATTCCACCCCAGAACCTGCTGCCCTGGTGATCAAGTTTCCAGCACCTGTTTTTGAGGGAACACACTCAAACTATAGCCCCCCATCCCCAGTCTCAAGTCCTTCATTTGTAAAGCAGAGATAAAATGTATTCTACCCATTTCGCAGGTTTATGAGATTACGCATGAGGATGAGACACAATGTTGTGAAGCACACAAGTGACCAGAGACCATTAGATGTTCTTAAGGAGCAGAAACTACAGCAGCCATGTGTGTATCCTGCACAGAGCTGTCACTGGAAGAAAAGAGGAAGGGAGGTGGACAAGAACACACCATAGCCTGGGTGGCAGGCAATTGAGTTTTGCCAAAAATACTGCCTACTGTATCTTCGAGAATATCCTATGTCCAAAGAAATGGGCAGGGTGCTTAGTAATCATCCAGACTGCCTGGAACGGTAGCTGTGGTCACAGTTACTTAGGAGGCTGAGGCAGGAGGATCGCTTGAGTCTAGGTGTTCGAGACTAGCTGGGGCAACACTGTGAGATCTCCCTCCCAAAAAAAGATGCTTTTTAAAAAAAATTCATCCAGATCAATGTCCTCATTTAACAGATTTCAGCCTTCACTCTGAGAGATGCTCAGTGACCCATCCAAGATCTTGTAGCCAAGGAACCAGTGAAATGATTAATAACTGAAATATCTGTACTGATACAGTTGAGACAGTGTTTTAAAAAGCATCTTGCTTATTTTCACAAATTGCCTTTGAGCTGAATGAGGAAGTATTAACGTTTCTATTTTTCAATTTAAGGTGAAATAAATAACTTGACCAGGGACGGTCACAAATCTAGCCGGTCATTACTCCGGCCACTATCATTTCCTACACCACAATTTCATGCCCACATGAATACAGTCATGCACCGCATAATAACAGTTTGGTCAGTAACAGAGGGCATACACAAGAGTGCTGTCATCAGATTATATTTCCTAGGGACTTTGGAGTCTTACTAGTTTGTTAGTTTTGGAATGGTATGATATTCCCACAATGATAAAATCACTTAACAGCACATTTATCAAATTGTATCTCCATTCTCAAGTGATAGCAAAATCATCTCGGCATTTGATCAATTTCAAATTCCAAGTTTTGTTTATTAGGAGGATGTTTACCCTGCCTTCAGCAATATTTCCCATTCCATCACCCCGAGAGGATTCTCCTAACCTTTTGTCTTTAAACTTCAGAGTCCCCACCTGGTGCAAGAAACATTTTTTTTCTTTTTCTTTCTTTTTTTGGTCTTTTTGAGGCAAGGTTTCACTATACAGTTCAGGCTGGCCTTGAACTCACTTTGTAGCCCAGGGTAGCCTTGAACTCACAGCAATCCTCCTGCCTTAGCCTCCCAAGTGCTAGAATTACAGGCGTGTGCCACCACACCCGGTTACAAGAAATATTTTTTAAAGCTGAATTATCAAAAGTAGACTTCCCTTCCAGAGCATCTTTACAAAATGCAGGTCCACATCGTATTATGGAAATGTGCACCAAACACAAAGGACCAGGACAGTCCAAGCACAAGGGTGGCTCACTAACCAAAGAAATACTTGACACATTTGAACCCAAAGAACAGTTTCAACAAATGCATAGAAAACTAAGACAAGCACTTCCTGGCTTTAGCAATAAAAATGATTCGTATTCAAAGATAAGTCTCAGAGCGAGGTCAGCACAGAAAAAATGATCCAGGTAACGGCAGCCACAAGTTCTGAACCTGTGCGCCCCTCGCTCCTGGGGGAAGCCCGGGGAAGGGACGCAGGAGGAAAACACTAAGGAGAGTGAATGGGCGACTGTCTCAATAGGTGTCTCTCACTTTTAGAACATAGGGCCTGTCCTTCCATGACAACCTGTAATTCAGGAGCAAGGAAAGCCGTTTCGCTTCGCGGGTGCATTGGTGATATAGGCTTGTTAATGACCCTTTTAACTCACGCAGGGGGCTTAGACTTGCTTGGTCTCCCTGGATGTGCAGAGGCAGGGACAGAACAGTAACAGGCAGGGAGCAGAGGCGCGGCTATCCCAAAGGGAACCTGCGTGTCCCTTGCACTTTCTCACGAACGAGCCTTAGGGGACTTCACAGCAGTTCCCTCTGGGAAGCGCCTGCACCCCCTGCTGCTCCCGGGGTCCCTCCTTTTACACTATCCAAAAGCCAGAGCGCGACTCCTCCTCCCCAACCAGAGGGGTGCGACAGCTCTGCACCTCTCCATTCAGGGCGGTGAAAGCACCTGCCTCACCCACAGATATTGGGACCCCCCTGGTCGCACCCCCCAGGCCTACCTGTCACTGGGACCCCCCCCGACGCCCGAGGCCCAGAATCGCCCCTGCCCTCCGCCAGTGCCACCCCAGGGGCCAAGCTCGTTTACCGACGTGGGTGATCACCGTGGCCAGCCGCCGGGTGAGCTCCTGGGTGGCCATTTCTTCTTTTAACCAAAGCAGCATTTCACCGAAAGATCACTCCGTGCGCACTGAGCGAGGCCAGACGAAACCGCGCCTCGCGTCCCCTCCCGAGGATGCTCTGCCCGCGCCGCGTCCTGGTCCTCGCTCTCGCCAGGCTCAAGCCGGGGTCGCTCGCAGTCACGGCCAACGCTCCCCGACACGCCGGGCACTCCGGTTTATTTCCGAGGCGAAGCCCGGCGTCTTCCCCACCGCCGCGCCTGGCATCGGGAAGCCGGCGCCCGGGTCTTGCCGGCAGGGCGCGCCGCCTGCCTGGCTGCGGGTCCCGGCGTCCGGCCTCGGGCGCCCTCCGCGGCGGGTCGCACGCAGAGGCAGGAGGCAGCCAGGGGCCCCGGCTCCTCGGCGCCGCCCACCGCACGCCCCGGCGTCTCGGCCTCGGCGCCCGCCGCTCCCCGCCTGCGGGTGGCGCCAGGCTCTGCGGGAGGCGCGCGCGCCCAGCACCTCCGGGAGGGCCGCGACAGCGACCGAGGCGCCCCGGGCTCGCCAGCCGCGCTCCCGCCTCCGTCCCCGCCCAGAGTCTGCGAAGAAGCGGGGGGAGGGAATCGGCACTCGAAGAAGTGCCGCGGTCCTGGGCGCAGAGGACGCCTGCGCCAGGGCCCCCTGCCCACCCCTTCTCCTAACCCAGGCGCCTGTTGCGCGAGGGCGGGCAGACCGAGCGTGTCTGTCCCGCGCGAGGTGGGGTCACGCAGGTGCCAGCCCCGCCCCCCCGTGGGCACAACCGCACCTCGAGCCGGTGCTGGTCACGCACGTGCGCGCTCAAGGCCCCGCCTGTGGCCCTTTTCCTTTGTGCAGCAGCTCGCGTGCCACTCGGCTTGGCTGTCACCTGTCAGATGTGCACGACTGACTCCCATCTGGAACGGCTCTGACACAGTGTCCATGCCAGCCCTTCTCCTCATCTGTTCCAGAAGATGCGCAGCTCCGAGGCTATACCTGAGAGGCAGCAAGAGACTAATTCTGTTCGGCAGAGCCGGACAGGAAAAGCCTAAGCACGGGCCAATCTGGTTATGTGGTCCCCCAATCTGTCCTGCAATGAGAGGGCCCTTCCACCCGTGCCTCTGAGTTCTTCCTCTTGCACCTGTGAGAAACCAAGTCCCAAATACCCTGGGTCCGATTTTTAGCAGTGCACATTCACTCCAGGGTATTGAGGACTTCTCAAAATGCTTTCTGTAAGGATTACAGGCTGTGGTTAGAACACAACGCGCGCACCCCTGCGACGCGGGATTTGGAGAAAGGTTCTCTCCCCTGAGGTTTGGGCACTTTGCTTTCTGTCTGCACAGGTGGGGGAACCGTTTTCACAGCACCCTCTTTCGAAAGATTCAGAAAAGGGTTAAAGATCCAGAGGAAGTGAGGCAGCTTTGGATTTGTGACTCCATTGCGGTTTCTGGTTATTCAAGGATCAGACATAGTTTCAAAGAACCCAGTGGGGTGTTTCCTGCTGATAATAATAAGTACCCCGGTGCACGCAGCCAGCTGTGCGTTTGGGGCAGCAGAAATCTGCATCGCCCCGGGAGACAGGTGATGCGGGACGTGCTGGGCTGGACAGCGGAGAGCCACTCTGAAGGCTCGGTGGCCTCAGCTTCCTGGTGTCACAGGCCAGGTCTCTGCGCACGGGAATCATGAAAAGGGGGAGATGAGGAACTGAAAGGAAAACGACAGGAGAGAAGCTTGTGAAAAGGAATGAGAGCAAGAAGTAGAAAGGAAGCAGATGCCATTCAGAGGAGCGCTGTCCTTTCCCCCATGTTCTGTACTTCCACAATCTTCAAAGGTTTCCATGGAGACAAATTGGCACAATCTGTGGAGAGATGGAGCCGGAGGCCTCTATCTTCAGAAACCAGTTCTGCCCCCATCTCTACCACTTGCTGCCTCAGGGTCCTGACTGAGAGGGGAGGAGGGTGGGTCTGTGACGACCAAATTCCCCTTCCTCCTGTAACTGTGACTGAGGAGAAACGACCATTCCACCTGGTCCTCCCAAGAAAAGGACGATCCTTTCCATTGCTCCTAGGAATACTGAATCATGCCTCCCTCTTTCCCTGCCTGCTTTTCTCCTTTCTAATTAGGAGCTCTTTCTTGTCTCCAGGCCTGGTGAAATCAGAGGAACAAACCAGACTAGCCTGCCTCCCTCCCCAGTGAAATCAGTTAACAGTCCGTCAAATCTATTGAGCATCTATTATGCTTGCGACAGGCCGTATCAGGTACAGCGACTGTCAGCACCAAGTAACGAGGGACTGCTCTCCGCCCAGCACGATGTTTGCCATTTAACAAACCCCGTTTAGGTCTCACAGCTGCCCTTTGCTGGAAATGGACTCGTGGAAACTGTCTTCATCCCCCGATGAAGGGCCAAATTGTATGGTAAGCATCTAGACTGTTTTCTGCCTTTGGGTTAAGGATTTGCCTGAACTTGGAAAAAGAAACCAGCCTCTAAAACCTGTCGAGTAGATCCCACCTCAGCATGAATGGCCTGCAAGTGTGACCCCTGACAACAAGCAAGACAAAGGACTCACCTTGCCCTGTAACCACCAGCACAACAGTTTTCTCAACTCTTGGTGTCACAGGTGAGGGTGGGGACACTGAAGTTACTGTAGGAACCTCAGTTTAGTCTCAGTCAGTGGTTGTGGAACTGTATTTGGGAAGGCAGGGTTTGGTTTTTACAGATTCTTTGGACTCAACACCAGAGATTCTAGTTTAGTTGTCTGGGGCAGAACTCAGTAATCAGCATTTCTACCCAATCTCGAGGAATACTGATGCTGCTGGTCTTGGGGGTCACCGATCTAAAGGAGAGCTTTTCAAACTTTTTAGATTGCAAACCACAGTGCGAGTGTGGTATCAGGGTTGATTTAGTTTTTAGTTCCTGGCACAGAGCCCTTAAAGCCTTTGTTACATCCTGAGTGACAGCGTGATTTTAGTGCCTTCTGTTCTAATGAGGACACTCAGTGAACCCACAGAGGGCTATGGGATGGGAGCTGGCCACCAAAAGCCAATCCCTGGTTATAAGCTTGGAACTTCCTGTCCCACCCCCAACCTCCAGGGAGAGGGAAAAAGCCTGGAGATGGAATGAATGACCAAGAGCTAATGATTTAATCAACCATGGATACATAATGAAATCTCTATTTTAAAAATCCCCTGAATGTTGGGGGACTAAGAGCATCTAATTTGGTGAACCCTGGAAGTCCTGGGAAGGTAGCACATTTTCAGAAAGTGTGAATGCTCTGCATATCCTCTTCGCTCATATGCATTTTTTTTAAACCGGGAATTTAACTCAGGACCTCATACTAGCCAGGCAGGAGCTGTGCTGCTGAGCTACACCCCCAGCACCCCCCCCCATATGCTGCACTCTGCATTTCTTCCATTCGCCTGTTCCTGAGTTGTATCCTTTACAGTAACCCAGTCACAGTAAATAAAGCATTTTCCTGAGTTCTGTGAGTCATTCTAGCAAATTATGGAAGCTGAGAAGGTTGTGGGAACCCCTAAGTAATAGGTGGT
>RJWT010044513.1:0-11778 GCA_004365215.1 Cuniculus paca
ATTTTCTGTCTAGTTGATCTGTCTCTTTGAGTCAAGGGTGTGTTAAGGTCTCCTGTTATAATTGCATTATTGCTTATTTGATTTTTCATTTCTATTAATATCTGTTTTATATAATTGGGTGCTCCCATATTCGGTGCATATGTATTTAAGATTGTTATTTTTTCTCTTGAAGTTTTCCCCTAACCTGTATATAGTGACCTTCTTCATCTCTTTTGACCATTATTTATTTGAAGTTCACATCATCTGTTAACAGAATAGCTACTACTGCTTTTTTCTGGGTTCCTGTTGCATGGATTATTGTTTTCCATCCTTTGACTTTCAGTCTATGAATTTCCTTTTGTGTTAGATGGGTTTCTTGTAGACAGCATATGGTTGGATGTTGTTTCTTGATCCATTCATTCTGGCAGTCTATTCCTTTTGATTGGTGAATTGAGGCCATTTACATTAATGGTTATAACTGATATATACTGGCTTGTTTTAGTCATGTTATCTTTCTGCGGTGGTTTCTTTACCTTTTCCCACTACTTAGTTGTTTGCCCTGCTTGGTGGTCTTCTTCCATTGATGTTTTTGATGTCATATCTATTTTCATGTCTATCTAGAGTATCTTTCAGTATTCTTTGCAGGGTTGGTTTGGTGCTCATGAAGTTCTTCAGCTGTTCTTTGTCATGGAAGTATCTTATTCCTCTATCAATTTTGAAGGACAGTTTTGCAGGGTACACGAGTCTGGATTGGAAGTTGTTTTCCTTTAAGACTTGAAATACTTCACTCCTTGCTCTTCTTGACTTCATCATTTGTGTTCAGAAGTCTGCTGTGATTCTGGTGGGCTTTCCTTTATAGGTGATTTGCTTCTTTTCTCTCACAGCTTTTAATATTGTGTTCTTATGTTGAATTTCTGGAATGCTGATAATTATATGTCTGGGTGTTGATTTATTTTGGTTATGGCTAGTTGGAGTTCTATATGCTTCACTTTTCTGCGTGTCAGTTTCCTTCCCCATGTTTGGGAAATTTTGAACTATGACTTCTTTAAATACTAATTTTATATCATTTGTTTTGTCTCCTTTTTCCTTTACACCTATTAGTCTTATATTGTTTTTCTTTGCATCATCTTGCAACTGCTGAATTGCTATTTCCTGATTCCTTGTTATTTTTAAAAGATGTTTCCTTTCTTCTTCACTAGCTGCAATCACGTCTTCGAGGTCTGAAAGTTTATTTTCCCATTCATTGAGGCAGCTTTGCCAGCTTTTGATGGCCTTCTTTATTTCCTGGATATCTCTTTGAATCTGTTTCATGCATTGTAATTGTTTCTTGTATTCTTTATTCAAGGTTTCCATCCTTTTGCAGTGTTCCTCTATTTTTCTAACTGTATCTTCTTTAGATGGCTTAGTATTTCTTTCATTACATTTATCATCTCTTGTTTTACCTGGGAAATCATTTCTAACCTCAGTTCCTTTAAAGTCTCATACAGTTATTTCTTTATTTCAGTTGCTATCATCTGAAGTTTCAGGTGTGTGGCTATATTTTCTTCTGTGTCTGTGTCTCTTTGGCTTGTTTGGGAAGGACTGGAGGTGCAAGATTGCATTTTGCTCTTTCGTTTTGTCATTTTCCTGTATTCCACTATGGGAGGTGAATCCAACATGCACAGTTGAGGTGCCAAGGCTAGGTGATACAATGTACACCTTCAGCTCCAGCCAAGACTACCACTGTGGCTGTTCTGTTGCTGGGCAGTGTCTAGGTGGTGCCCAAGTAGGATGCCAGGGAAGCTCTGAACTTCCCGGGCCAATGGGATAGGGGCACAGACTCCTACCTGTCTGTTGGCAAGGTCCCAAGCTGCACAGCCAAGTGGAATTTGCTGTGCGCCCCCACAACACAAGTGAAGCCCAGAGAAGCAGCTTCCAGGCTGCTCCGTTAGTGGGTGGGGCTAGGCAGGACCCCAGTGATGCCCCGAATGGCCCAGGCCAATGGGGGACAGACAGAAACCCCCACTAGGCCCCTGGCGAAGTCCCAAACTGAATGGCTAAGTGGAATTTTCTGGCGACACCCTCAACCCAAGTTGTGCCCAAAGCAGCTCCTGCTGGGCTGCTCTGGGTGAACTGGGCAGGGCACAGGCAGGCTGGACCCCAGGGACACCCTGCATGTCTGTGGCGGAGGGGGGCTGGGCGCAGATTTCTATCGGTCTGGTTGCCCGATCCCAAGGTGCACAGCTAGGTGGTGTTTGATGTGCTCGCTCCAGACCCAAGCTGGGTATGGAGCAGCTGCTGCCACGCTGCTCCTGGTGCATGGGCGGAGCGCAGGCAGGCAGGACCCCAGGGATGCCCCGGATGTCTGTGGCTAACGGGGGCTGGGTGCAGATTTCTATGGGTCTGGTCATCCCTTCCCAAGGTGCACAGCTAGGTGGAGATCGCTGCGCTCGCCCTAGACCCAAGGCGGGTCCGGAGCAGCCACCACCAGGCTGCTCCTAGTGAATGGGCGGGGTGCAGGCAGGCAGGGCCCCAGGGACACCCCAAACGTCCGTGCCCGATGGAGGATGGACACAAACTCCTACTGGTCTCATGGCGAAGTCCCAAGCCGCAAGCCCAGGCAGAACTCGCTGGTCACACACTCAACTCCTAATTTTGTCTTTTATGTTGAGATGTCTAATTGTTTTGGTTTGAGTTCTTTATATCTTCTAGATAAGAGTCCTCTGTCTGAGAAACAGCTGAAATTTTTTTTCTCATTTCATAGGTTGTCTTTTTACTCTTTTGCTGTGCAGATGCTTTTTCACTTAACATTATCGCATTAGCTGATTCTTGGAACTACTTCTTGAGGAATTGGGATTCTGTTCAGAAAGTCCTTGCTGATGTCTATGACTTCAAGTTTTACTTGTCTTTCAAGAGGGTAAATGTTTCTGGTTTAGTTGGTTTGATTCATTTTAATTTTAGTTTAGTGCATGATGAGAGATACTAGTCTAGATTCAATTGTCTGAATGAGGCATCCAGTCAAATTGCTCCAAATAACCAGAGGATAATGTTACCTAGTGGATAGATTACCATGGATAGTGTAAGCCCACTGGGTGGATTTAAAAAAAATTAATTAATTAATTAATTAATTAATTTTTGTGTATGTATGTGGGTTTGGGGGAGTTCTTTTTCAGTTCAACAATAAACTGGTCATTGTTACTCAGCAAAATTTAGGTAAAAGTTTTATATTTAACTTTATCTGTTTATTTAGAATAATTGACCCTCGAGTAGAGCAGAAACCCATTTTGAAAGGGAAACTCACTTGAAGGTAAGAATGAGTAAAAGTAGTGTACTGAAGAGAGCCCTGGTTTAAAACACCCTGATCCAAACCACAGATCTGGTCTTCCCTTGTTCTTTATGATTTTGAGCATATTTCACTTCATTTGTATTTATTTTCTGTCCAGTAGCTGGTGAGACTTTAATAAACATTTAAGGAAGATATAGATTGATTTTTAAAGTAAAAATTTTCTGTATTTCAATCAATTTGTCTTTGTTGTTAATGCTGAAAATATCATGTAACCACTGCTTTTCTGGTTGACGTAAGATTACAGAAACCCAGTAGCTAAATGTTTTTCTGTGTATGTACAATATTCTTAGGTATCCAATGTGAACTATTCATTCAGTGTGTGTTGTGGTTCTATTGAAAAAAAACTCTCAGGAAGACGTTTTATTTTCTTTGTTTTATTGGCCAACAATTGAGTAATTGTTGGGTTTCTAGAATTTTTTTTTCTATTGAAATTATGTGCTTGTTTCTGTTTAATTTTATTTGCTCTTATGGCCCACTAAGTAATTAACTTTACATTTTAGGAAATTTAGAGGCTAACAAAAGTGACTTGAGAGTACTGTTGAATAGTTTCTTTATAATAGTTCAATCTATGTTAAGCTTTTTTACAAACTTAAAATGTTAGAACTACTTGGACGATTGTTTCTGGATGGAAATTATGTCTGAGAGAGAAGCAAAAGTATCTCTAAGAGATTGAGAAATCAATAAAAGCACTAAAAAAAGCAAGAAATCAAAAGTGTTGTTCTCTCACTTTATTATATGTCTATCCTATGAATATTTACATAAACTTTCAGATGAGATTGACTTGCAGTTATACATTAGATTCAATTTATTAACAGTTCTCATAGGTCATTTCTCACACTGAGCTCTTTTTTCCAGCAACCTGAACTGTGGCCAAACTTAATTTTTGAAATATATGTGACTATCTCAGATTTCTCTCCAAAGCCAGCCCCTTCTGGGAGCTGCAGACTCACTCTCCCAAATGTTTATTCAGCATTTCCATGTGGGTGTCTCAAAGGCATATCAAAAATGAAATAATTTTCTCTTATCTAAACCTGATCCCTCCCTAATATTTATGAAAATGTATCCAAAATATAGATATGTTGCATGATTCAGGCACTGCATTAGTATAGCAATAAACGTGGTCTCATCTCCCTTTTATAAGTAGAAATGGAAGTATTTTCATGTATATTCCCTGTCTTTTGTCTATTTCATCACTGAGTACTGCCGATTTTATATCAATTCATCTGTCTTTTGACTCTATGACTATGTAGTCCAAGCTAAAGTTTTTTTTTACTCTACCGTTTACAAATTCCGAAGTATACTTCTCATATCTACTTGGCACTTACCTAAGCCAATCCCCACAAAACCATACATAGCCTTTTGAAACATCTCACACCTCCCCACACACATGTACACTTCCACTGCTTAAAATCCTTCAGTGGCTTTTCATTGCTCTTATTTTAGAACTACACTTTTTAAATATAGTCTTTAAGTCCCTGAATGATCTGACTTTCACGTGTCTTTGTGTTCTTACCTTTCACTATTCTTTCTCTTTTATCTCTGGACCCCAGTTATATTTTCCTTTTTAAATTTATTCAAAGTGTCTTAGTACACTCTTTTTTTTTTTTTTTTTTTTTTGCGGCACCGGGGATTGACCTCACGACCTTGCGCTTGCTGGGCAGGCGCTTAGACCGCTGAGCTAGATCCCCAGCCCTGTTTTTGAGACAGGGCCTCACTATGCCATTCAGGCTGGCCTTGAACTCACTTTGTAGCCTAGGCTGGTCTCGAACTCACAAGGATCTGCCTGTCTCAGCCTCCCGAGTGCTGGGATTACAGGCGTGAGCCACCACGCCTGGCTTCTTAGTACACTCTTACTTAGTTTTCCTTTATTACTTTAAACCTTGCTTTTTCCAAAAGCCCCTCGTTAATTTCTCAATAATGTATATTAAAATTTTTATTATGTGCCTTTATTAGTTACTGAGCTTCATAAAATACGCTCCATATGTTAGTGTAATATTTTAGTTAATATCCATCTTTTCTAATCCTCTACATGATTTTTTTTAATGGCAGAGATTTTAATTCGTCGTTTTCAGTGCTGTATCTTCATCTGGAACAATGTATCTCACACATAGTGGATACATAAGCAATGAATACTGACACACTAAGCAACATGCCGTCTACATGTATCAGGACTTGTGCAGATGCTGTCAATGATGTCCCTTCGACCTACCCTATGGCAATGGCAACTGCACATAATTCCCTTATAAACTTGCAGCTTTCTGTGCCTTTTCTGGTCAGTGATATTCTCTGGTTACAGCAGCATAGCTGCCAACAGATATTGGAAAGGTAATGTCCTTAGAGTGGCTTTAAACTAATGGGGGATGAGAATCTCAGTATGCCTTCCACACAGATTCTACAAAGATCCTCAGCAGGATTGACTCCAACTGCCTGCAGTAGAGTCTTGCTCATTTATTCACTCTTTCCAGACACACCTCATTCTATTATGCTTTACTTTATTGTGCTGCACAGGTAATGCCATTTTTTATTAACAAATTGAAGTTTTGAGCCAGCTCCATAGTCAGCAAGTCTATATGTGTCATTTTTCCAACAGTTCAGGTGATTCTTAGCATATTTTAGTGATGCAGTATTTTTAATTAAGAGTTTTACCTTTTTAAGACATATTATTACACTATTAATAAGTTTAATGTTAGAAGTAGGCATAATTTTATATGCATGGAGAATCCCAAATAAGTTTTTGCTACTCACTTAATTATGTTATCAAATACAGTGGTTTAGAGCCAAACCTACAGCATCTCTGAGATATGGCTGTATTAGCTTTTTCTCACTTTTGTACTTCAAAGTATTTTCTGTGATCATGTCCAAAATAAACTTCTTGCATCCATATTATTGTCTCAGGGTTTGTCTAAGAGCAATTTGGACTAAGACAGGGCCAAATTTGTAAAATTCCAGAGGCACTATTCTATTGGTAGTATTTACATTTATTCTGTTCTCAAAAGAATACACTTAACTTAGAATACATAAATGGAAACTACCAAGGACCTTGATAAAATCAAGAAAAAAAATCAAGAAATCAGAAAATTTTTAACTAGTGTTTAAATGTTTTCTGTATTGTAAGAGTAGGAGGGAGGGATAAATGGATAAAAAGTAAATGATAAAATCTTGACCTAATGAAATTTAGGATAAATGTACAAAACATAAATGTTATAATCTTGACCTAATTAAATTTATGATTTTATTAAACATTAAATAGTTTAGAAAACGAAACTTTGTATTTCCAAGTACTAGTTTTGACTAAGAGATGGTAATTGTGACTTGAGAGATTCAGAACAAAAGCAAATAATTTGTCTCCTTATTGAATTTTCTATTCCTCGTAAGTATTAAATAGGTATATAAAAATGTTCCTTTTTACAGTCAATTTTTGTGTTTTGTAATGGGCATTAAATTAAAGTCACACAAAATAGCCTATTTAAGAGGTCATCACCAAAGTTTATGAAGAATTTTTTCCTGCCTTCAGAAGTGTTTCAAATTTTCCTCTGTTGTTCTTTAGCTTTCTACTTTTTTCAATTGAACCAATATTTATTGAACAACAGGTCCGTGCTAGTACTTATCAATTCTAGGTACTATAGAATTCCAACATTTTTATTGAAATATGTACACTTTACTGAAGAATATGGATAACGATCGTCATACAAATGTGAAATTGTAATGTTTAAACAAACAGAGAGAAAATACATGATTGTGAAATAAATAGGGGGATCTTTGTAGAGGAAGAACTTTCCACTTAGGTATTAAACTGTGATGCAACATTGCTATAGCAGTAAATAAGGTCACATGGAGTCTTAATCACATTCCTGCTGCTGAGACACAGCGCTCTGTAAGGGAAAGGCTTTTAATGGGCTCGGAGTTTCAGTCTACAGTTGGCTGGCTCCAAGCTGAAACAGGGTGGCAGAGGAACGTGGTGGAGGAAAAGACGCTTAAGCCACAGCATCCAGGAAGCAAAAAGAAAAAAAAGGAACAGGGGACAAGAATATACCCTTCCTGGTCATGCCTCCAATGAACTGCTCCTTCCAACCAGGCCCCACCTCCAAACGTAAGAATTTTTGGAGATGTTTTTGTTTTAAAGTATAACACATTAACTCTCATTGGAGGTGGGGATAATAAAATTAATGCACAAATAGGAAGATGTAACCTGAACAAAGTGAGGTGGCTGGAACACATAAAGTGTGTGTTTTCCATAACGGAAGGAGAGAGGGAAAAGCTGTGTAGGATTCTGGAATTAATGCCAACTCATAAGAATTACTCAAGTTTTTTCATCAAAGGGGTAGTATCACATTAAAGGGATGTGGGTAGGTGAATTCTAGTATCAGGAATATTTGCTTGTAATGGTAGAAACTTGGCTCTAATTGGTTTAAGCAAAGAGGGAAATGACCCCCAACTGGCCTGAGTAAAGGGGAAATATGTCTGGAGTAGGTATAGCTGGGCTCTGAGGTTCAAATGGTGGTATATAAAATCTTTCTCTACTTCTAAGCTTGCATTTTTAGGTTTGTTTTCATTTCTAGGCAGCAAAATGACCATCAGGAGCTCCAGGGTTATATACCTAACAAGTTTTAATGAGAGGAGAGATTCTAAATTCTTTTGCTATTGGGGAAAAAAACCAAAAAAACTAAAACAAAACCAAAGTAAATTAAAAAAAAATAGTCATTAATGTCTTCAGTGTCATTGGCTTTGATGAATTCATATAACACATCTCAAACCAATCATGGTGGTTATGAGACCAATCTACATGATTTGTGGGGGTTAGTGCAAAATAAAGTTGTTGAGACTCTTTCAAAATGTAGAAAAACATGCTGAAGCTAATACAATATACAATTTATTCTACTCTTCCATGCTTGCTCTTGACTTGTTATGGTGTTTTTAATTTGCTATTTAATATCCTCTAAGTAAAATTTCTATTTTTAAAATTATTAGCATCTATTTTACCATTTGTCTGTATATTGTGAAATGCATTTTAAATGACATCTCACTTGAATACAGAATCACCAAAATTGCAAATATTTTTGTAGTTAGTTTATGCATGCATATTTTGTTTGCACCAGAACACTACAGCAGCTACAGCAACCTAATTTCACTTCATGATGTGTAGTCTTTCTTTTAACACAGTCTACCTTTAACTTACCAACAATAAGGAAGGAAGAAAAGGAAAAACTAGGACTTGCCCCATCTTTATTTTTCCTTTTAGAATGTTAGTATTTTTGGAGTAAGTGGTTGCCTAATACATGCAAGTTATAGTAGAAAAATGGATATGGTAGGTTTCTCTGTTTTTCTGTTACTTTTTTTTTTAACCCATTGTCTTTTTTCTCCATTGAGCCAAATTCTGGTCCAGTGTGACTCGTTGGGGAAAGTATGGTTTTTTGAGGAAGTGTGGAAAGCGTGGCTTGTTGGAAGGGGCTGCTATTAAGGTCAAATACAAATTTTTTCACTCTTGCTTTGAATTGATATAAACTATAATTTCCTAAAGTTCTATATTCATGGGCTCTTGTAGATAATATATGCAAATGTTACATGTGAATGGAATGACAGATATTCTGCATATTTTCTCTGCTCACATCAATGCTATGTTGTCCCATTGGAACTTACTAGCTAAGCACAAATTGAAAGATAAAGTTATCATGTGTTTTGAGACACAGCCTGTAAAGCCCTAAAGTGAATGTGAAGTCTTGAGTATAAGGCCTGTAAGCCTGCAGAGCTCACATACACCCATGAAGTTGGCTGGGTAGAGGGCTGTGGCATAGGCTATTTTCTGTTATTCTTAGTCATTTGCTTATCATAGGAGCTGTGAGTCACAATGAAAGCATTTAGACTAAAATGGAGAAGCAATGATTCTCCTGAGAATGGAAATTGGATTTGGGGCAAACAAACGCAGAATATGTTCACTACTGGAATGGACAATAAGTGGGAATTATCTGTTTCTCATCCACAAAATCCAAAGGAAAGTCCAATTCAAAAATGTGAGTTTTATTCCCTGCAAAATAATTCTTTATATCTTGCTGTGCTTTATGGCAAATTCATCTCTATTAGGAAAGAATAATCTTGTATGTACACAATTATTTTCAGAATTCATGCTATTCAATAATAGTGAATACCGTTAAATGGGTACTCTGGTGATTGTGAATGAAGATTACAGTGTCTGTAATGTAAGACTCCAAAGCAAACTGTCTTTAGAATGTTGGTAATGATGCTTGCTGGCATGGAAAGTTGTTCCATGTGTATGAGTTGTTTATAATGTGATTATGCATATGTATCCTTGTTATTTGTCCAAGATGAGATGCTAGAAAATACAGTTTCTGCTTTGTTATTTCTGATACTGATACAAAGAATAACATGGGAAGCATAATGCACAATTAATAAATACTTGCTAATTGTGAACAAGTGCCACATTGCATGATTGCTATTCCTTGGCTTATCTTTTCTGTTCTGTTCTGTTCTGTTCTGTTCTATTTTTTTCTTTTTTTAAAAGCAGAATATTCAATCAAAGCAAAACAAAGGATGTGATACAAGACATCAAAACAACATAAAAATAAACCAATAATGGTTACCATGTTGCCCCTTGCAATCTTCAAAATAACTTCCCATACCATCAGGCATAATAAAATCAAACACAACAGAACAGAATAAAACCAATCAAAATGAAACAATGAAAGCAATACAGGACTTCAAAACAAGGCAGTTGGAATACCACAGTGGCTACTGTAATGTATCTTGCTATCTTCAAAGTAGCCATTTATATCATCAGACATAATAAAAACAAAACAAAATAGAATAGTCAATCAAAACAAAACAACATAATACAAGACTTCAAAACAAGATGAAAGGAAATCAATAATGGCTACCATAATGCCTCTTGTTATTTTCAAAAATAACTGCTCATGCCCTCAGGTATAATACAATCAAATAAAACAGAATAGAATAAAACCAATCAAAAGAAAACAATGAAAGCAATACAGGACTTCAAACAAGACTGCAGGAATACAACAGAGGCTACCATGATGCATCTTATCTTCAAAGTAGCTGCTTATACCATCACACATAACAAAATTAAACAAAGCAAAATAGAATAAAATCAATCAAAAGAAAACAAGTAAGCAATAAATGCTTTGGAACGAGATAATAGGAAATCAATAATGACTGCTATAATCCATTTTGTTATTTTTGCTATAGTTGTCCATGCCATCAAATATGATAAAATCAAACATAACTAAACAATAAAACCAAGCTAAACAGAACCATGAGAACAATACAGGGCTTGAAAACAGAATTATAGATTAAAAATGGCCATTGCCTTCCCCGTGGAGACATCTCCTCCCCTTTCACCTTCACAACCTCTATTTTGTATTTTGGATCCCTCTAATTTCCCCAGTTTCTTATTCTAGGGATACAATACAATGTTCATCCATGTGACTCTGAACCCTTTCACCCATAAGCATGCTCTCAAGTTGTATCCATTTACCTACAAGAGTCTCAAGGTTATCTTTCTTTATAACTGAGTAACGTTCCATTGTATAGAAATGCCATATCTTTCCTTTCCATTCTGTAGTGGATGGACAAGCTACCCATACTGTTTTTTTCTGGTTCTCTGTCACATAGAGCATTGTTTTCTCTCCTTTGGCTTTTAATCAATGAATTCCATTTTGAGTTAAATGTGTTTGTTGGATAAAGCATATTGATGGATCTTGTCTCCTGATTCACTTTACCTGTGTTTGTTTTTATTGGTGAATTGAAGCCATCTACATCAATGGTTATGGCCAACATGCACTGGTTCACCTCTGCCATGCTATTTTCCTGCCCTTGGCTGTGCACTCTTCCCCTCCATTCTATTGTCTGTCCCTCTTGGTGATCCCCCTCTGCCACTCTTCCTGGAAACATGATATTTTTTATCTCTCTCCAAAGTGTCCTTCAGTATTCTCTGTAGGGCTGGTTTGGCAGTCATGAACTCCTTCAGTTGTTCTTTGTCATGGAAGTATCTTGTTTCTCATTAATTTTGAAAGATAGTTTTGCAGGGTGCATCAGTCTGGGTTGGAAGTTGTTTTCTTTTAGGACTTGAAATATTTCACTCCAAGCTCTTCTTGACTTGATGGTTTGTGTTGAGAAGTCTGCTGTGATTCTGATGGGTTTTACTTTATAGGAGGTCTGTTTCTTTTCTCTAACAGCTTTAATAATCTGTTCTTGTGTTGAATTTCTGTGATCTTGTTTATTTGTCTGGTTATAGATTTACTTTGTTTAAGGCTAGCCAGAGTTCTGTATGCCTCACTTATCTGAATAGCACATCTTTCTCCCATGTTTGGGAAGTTTTCTGCTAGTACTTCTATAAATAGAATTTTTATGTCTTTTGTGTTGATCTCAGCATCTTCACTGATACCTATTGCTGTTCAATTATTTCACTTTGCATCATCTTGCAGTCATTGAATTGTTATTTC
>RJWT010044514.1:0-11788 GCA_004365215.1 Cuniculus paca
GGCCCTGACCCCGGCCGCTCGCCTCGCGTCCTGCTCCCGCGGGGAGATGTCGCGGCCCGGGCTCCGCGCGCCGCCCCAGCCCCGCGGCTGAGCTCCGGACCATGTCCTCGCGCGGCCCCCGGCCCCCGCCCCGCCGCCGCCGCCCGCCGCGCCCCTCCTGCTGTTGCTGCTGCCGCCGCCGCTCGCACCTCGACGAGGACACGGGTCGCTTCGTGCTGCTGGCGGCGCTCATCGGCCTCTACCTGGTGGCCGGCGCCACTGTCTTCTCGGCACTGGAGAGCCCGGGCGAGGCAGAGGCGCGCGCGCGCTGGGGCGCCACGCTGCGCAACTTCAGCGCGGCGCACGGCGTGGCGGAGCCGGAGCTGCGCGCCTTCCTCCGGCACTACGAGGCCGCGCTGGCCGCCGGGGTCCGCGCCGACGCGCTGCGCCCGCGCTGGGACTTCCCGGGCGCCTTCTACTTCGTGGGCACCGTGGTGTCGACCATAGGTGAGCGGCGCGCCCCGCGCGCTCCCCCTCGCCGCCCTTCGCGCTGCGCGTGGCTCGGCCCCTCCTTGCCCTTTCCGCGCCCGGTTGCCTACTTCTGCCTCGCTCTCTCCTCTCCGCGGTCCCCTCCTCCTGCCCCTCTCTCTTTTCTGACTTTCCGCACGAGAAGTGCCCTGAGCTGCCCATCTCAGGGAGCCCACTCAGCGGGGTCCGAATGGGCAGAGTCTGGCCGGTCGCCCGCCTCAGAACCGCCAGGCACCTTGTCCTAACCTCTATGCGCCTTCGGTGTCTCTGTTCCAGAGGATTTGTGAGGATATGGATCCAGGCCCGCTGGTTCCTTCGCGTTTCCCACCTCAGCCCTGACCTCAGCCCCGACCTCAGCGTGGTCGCGTAGATGGTTTGGAAAGCGTTCACCTACCCCGACTCTCCGCGTCTTTGTTTCTTCTTTCGCACTCTCTTCCTCTTTCTTCTTTCACCCAGCATTTTGCCTCAAGCAGCGTTTACTCTGGGTAGAGTGACCACTTTCCCCAAATGACTTTCCCTAGTTCTCTTTCCCACCACCTTCTCCTGCAGTTTCCTCCTCCCCGCCCAAGTAAAGCCCGTTAGAGAGAGCCTTGATTCTGCAGCCCACCCCGGGCTCTCTCCTCATACAACGGCCTCTCCGTCCACTTCCTTCATCTTTTCTTTTCTTTGTTCCTTCGCCACTTTTTCCAACCAGTGGCCGTGTCGAGGGGTAGTAAGGAGCAGGGACATTTCCCCTATATTCTCCATCACCCCTTCTCATTTTTTTGGTATAAACAGTTTGTTTGTTTTTAAACCAAAAAAATGCCCCCATTTCCCCCTTTTTGGCTGTTTGTAGTCTCTGAGCCCCTCCTGGAAAGATTCTAGAACCACCCTGCTGTATGTCCACCCCACCGCTTCTACCTTCCTGCCTGGCACTCACCTTTCCCTTCCCTGGACTCCTGTGAAACAGCCCACCCCACCTCCTTTATTCACCTGTACAGAGCACAGAGAAATACAAGTTTTCGATTTGTCAGGATTTGGTGTGTGTCCCACCCACTCCAGTGCCCGTACCAGGATGGGAGAAACGACCCCGTGAACTAGTCAAGCGCTGTCTCCTGCTGGTGCAGTTTGGAATGAGAGCTGTACTTACTGGGCTGAGAAGTGAGGGATGTCCTAGACACACCTCCCTGGGTGGGTTCTGGGTGCTTCAGTGTGCCATCCCAGAGCCTGGCCACCAACCAGCTGCATGGGGCTGCTTGGAGGCCCAGAGAGTGGTTGCGTCCTTGTGCACGTATGAGCAGCTGGAGACATCTCTCTGCGTGGACGTGCGTGGTCTGTGAAAGTGCTTCCTTGTCTTCCGTGATGCTTGATCTGATTCTTTTAAACAGAAAAGGCAAATAGGGCCTGAATCCAAAGCGTACAAAATTGGATAAAAATATCCTTTAAGAGCTATATCATGTTGTTATGGTGATTGAAGATATAAAATGACCCCCTCAAAAAAATCCCCTTTTAAGAGCTGCATCAAGTTGCTATAGCAACTAGAGTTTTTTTTAAGTGCGTTGAAAGTACTAAGGATGTTTAGTCCTAGAGGATGACATCATGCTTTCATAGCTCCTCACTGACTTGTGCTCTGCCTCTTGTCCACACACCCTTTTACTTTCACCTAGAGCTGCACCTGTGAACTTGCTGGGTGGTCACAGCCTCTTTTTCCCAGTGATGTGCTGTGAGCTCCTAGTGGAAACCACAGGCCAGAGAGGAAGCTATTGGCAGTGTCCTCTTCCCATACCAGCTGAGAGTCCCTCCAGATGGACCCCCTTAGAGTGACCTGTGGTCTTTGTGCCTCTGAAGAGCTCCCATCCATCTTGGGTTCACTACCTCCATGAAGGTAGTGATTCTGACTGAGCCTAGTCGTGGTTTCTAAAGCTCCTCTCTGAGCTCTGCACACAAAATCAAGTTGGCGTGTTGGAAAATTGTTCCATGCCCCAGCCTTTAATCTACTGGCAGGATTGGCTGTTTTTCAGCCAAGCAAAAAGAAACTATGTTCTTTTTCTTGATTTGTGTTTTTAGATGTAGGCAAGCAGTGTAGGAGGGCTACACTGAGCCATGTGTCTGTGTTATGAATGACCTAGCACATTGCTTCCAAAGTCTGCAGGATAACATCAAATAGCGCATGGACAGCTCGGGCTTGAACTAGCCCTGTGGGGCTGTGCCTGCCAGGTGTTCACCTTCTCGGGTTGCAGTTTAGATTGTTGCTTTGGTCAGCAGATGCGTTCTGCTAAATCCCCAAATAGCACAATTATCATTTCAGCCTTCTCTTGGTAAAATGCACTTGGATGAGATTTAAGTAAAGACCTGTAACTGTCAGTTTCTCTTCTGCTTCAGTAGTTCCCTCCCTTTAAATGTTCTGAGTCTGTAGAGACAATTATTATTACTGATGCTGTTATGGATTCAACAACTCAGGGCACCAAAGTTCTGTCCTAAGTGGGCAGTCAGAATTCTCTGTCTGCCACTTCATTTGGTGAAGAGGAAAATTAGCACGTACTCAGTTTTCTTATGCTTTAGGCAGCAGTGTGGAATTCAGGATACCAAAATGACTTGGTTCAACTGTTTATACTGCCTAATCAAACAGGATCTTTCTTTCTTGTGTTGTGTTGTGTAGGTCCAGCTAAATTATTCATCTAGTCTTTAGTATAGAGAAGACATTAGTATGATGTACTTTTGTGTGTATCAGTTCCAGTGTTATATTTTGAAAAGTCGAAGTTTATTCTGTGTGGCAGAGGTTGAAGCATATCCTAACGTGGACAGCTGGATGGCACCAGTTGTGAGCAACATATCCTGCCATCCTTGCCACAGATGACCGGAGTAGGAAGGGGAGCCTTTGGCTCAAGCCCATGTGACACAGCATTAGAGGATTTATCCAAGGTCATACAGTTAGTGAGGGGCCAGCTGGACCCGTTTGGTCCAGAAGTCAAATTATACTTTTTATTTACTGCCAATTTCATGCACTCGGTGCACACGTTCTTTTCTGAGACTTTAAGTGTTTATTAAGGAGTACGTGTCTATTTGAAGTCTGGATGTGTGCGCCTGACATCAGGGCAGGGACTTGTCAGGCCAACAGCTGATTCAACTCAGAGAATTGAAGAACCACACAATTCTTACAGGTGAGACAGGCCAGAAGCATCTGTCGACCACGGACACTGCAGGCAGGAGACTGGGTGAAGAAAGTCAGAGGCAGGAGCACTCACAAGTAGAAGACATTCTGAAGACCAGCTCCAAGGACATAAGACACATTCTACCTTCGTGTGTGTGTGTGTGTGTGTGTGTGTGTGTGTGTGTGTGCACTTGCATTATGGATAGCCTGTGTGAAGGGCAAGGAAGAAAGGGCAAGAACAGGCCTTCAACTAGTAGGAGTCATGGACAGGTTAGTTTGGTTGTATGTGCTCAAGGTTACAGGGACCATCACAATGAGACGGAATATTGGTCCTGACATTTGGCCTGAAGGGGGTCCCACATCCAGAGCTGGGCAGTCTGCAGTTGTGTAGACACAGTGTGGTCAAACAGCGGAGCCCTGGTGGGGGAACTTGCCTGTGACTGTTGAGCAGTAGTTGAGGCTGTATATAGAAAGTCAGTCTGAGTAACTCAAACAGAATAAGAAGTCCACTGATGCTGTAAATTATTGATACTGTTTACCCTGCACTGAAATCCTGGGTAATTATTATTTCTCCCATTTATGCTATGTGACCTTTCCTGAGGGTTGAAGTTTGTCTTAATGTGAATGCATCCGTTTATTTGTTCCTCCATTTAACAAACATCCAAGACAAGCATAGCTTGTCGAATATGCATGTGTGGCCTTCTGTGATCACACTACCAAAGGAGAAAACAGAGGTTTCTGTTCTGGTTCTAAATAATTTTCTTGGAGGCAGCATTCCGGCTCAGAAGTATTCAGAACAATCCAGAGTGTTAATCCATTTCACATCATTTCACATACTGAAGGATGTTTTATTGTTTTACTTTGAAAAGATTAAAAGGAAGCTCTCCATTGGGGTTTTAATTATGCATCTGCTGTCAGATTTACACATAGGGAAGAACATATTTGAAAATCTTTCTCAAATGGCAACTTGATAGAAACAGAAATATTTTTGCTTCCTTTTGTTAGGCTTTCTGGCAGCATTTTTTAGCTGTAAAGCTAAAACCATGCCGTTATAGACGGGATGGTGTAGGTATGAGAGTTGGCACTTTTGGCACTGCATAATTTAGCTTGCTACTTTCAGAATTAGGCACACTTAATTATTCAGCCACGAGATTAGTAACAAGTCCTAACTTTTTTCCTCTTTTTTAATATGCGGGTTTTTTTTTGTTTTGTTTTTTTTTTGCTCTTGCTGCAGAGGAAACTAAGACGTTATGAGACTGAAATGTCACTACCGCATTTGCATTCGGGTATGTGACCCAGCTGGAGATGGCTCTAATACGTGGAATAAAATACATTACCCAGAAGGAGCCATGGGTGGTGGCACATGCCTGTAATCCCAGCACTGGAAAGGCTGAGCCAGGAGAATCACTGCAAGTTCAAGGCCAGCCTGGGCTACATAGTGAGTTCAAGGACATCCTGAACTTCATAGCGAGATCCTGTCTCAAAAAAAGACATCTCCCAGAAGGAGGGGGGTACTCTTCCTGGTTTATCTCTCTTGGTAACTTTTTTATTGAAAGATGATGCTGTAATAGGCTTGAAGGACACTAAGGGGGGAAAAATGTATCACTAGGCTTGAAGCTGGAGATGGAGAGCAGGAAATGCATTTCTATTCATGTTCCATCCTTAGTGCCAGCACCGTCCCAGAACAGGGTAAACACCCAGTGATTATTTAAGCAAATCAGAGAACAAATTGCTCATCAAGCCACCACCCTAAAAACTCTTCATTTCAAAGTAGCTTTCCCTGTACTTTCTTGTCATATTTTTATAGGAAAAAGAAAGGAAACTAACCAGTGTGGGCCACGCTGCTTCCCTTTTGTTAATGTTTTATCATCTGTGTTGGTGCTGTGTTTCCAAGATAGCCTGTGCATGCAGATTTTAGTGGGTACATAATACTCCATCTAGCCCATGTTCTGTAATTCAGTCCCCCATTGCTGGGGAGCTGGGTGACTCCCAGTTTGGTGCTATTTTGAGTAATGCCACAGTGATCATCTTTATGCATACGGCCTTTGCTGTAGTTTTCCTTGGGACTCGGTGATTGCTGAGTCAGTGGTACTGCTGTCTTTCTGGTGCCTGGGGCCAGTCCTTTTGGAGGAACTATCTGGTCTCTCCCAAGCTGCACTTCTGCCCCTTGAAGCCTTGGAGAGGTTGGACAACTATGAAGCTAATTGTTCCATGGAAACAGGTCGTGCATCCACCTGGTTTTTCCCAGGATCGCACTCAGATCCTGGCACCAAGCTGCCTCCTGATCAGGCCTGTGGTTGTGGCATCTTTAACCACCTTGGCTTTAGCGAGAGCCTCTATCTCTGGGAAGAAGGGCCAGAAAGCGGAACAGAGAGCAGCAGCTGCCAGGCCAGCAGAAACTGAGACAAGATGCCCAGGCCGGGCCCTCTTCCCTCCTGTCCGCTGGGCTCCCTCCCAGGAATGGCTCAGCACTGTCCCTAGGCCCACAGCTGGGGGAGTCAGAGAAGCAGCACTGACTGTGCCCAAGTGCCCTCGCCTTGAAGAGCCCAGAAATGGGCCGCTTGGAACAAAGGTATATCCCTTAGGAGTCTAGCTGGAAGTACCATTAACTCCAGAACCTTCCCCAAACATTTAGTCTATTTGCCAACGAAAGCCAGTGGGCAACCTTTACAGAACACAGTAGCAGAGCCGCTGTGCCTGGGGAAGAGGCGGGAGCCCCAGGCTTTGGGCACCCTGTGTGCATCCGTGTGAAGGCTTTTGCGAGGCCCTAGCACTCCTCCAGGACAAGCCTGGGGAGGACTGCCTGAGTGCACTCCTCATAAGGCCTGGAGAGGGGCAGGGGCTTCCTCGTCACTCGGCACCTCAGGGGGGCACTAGCTGGAGCTCTTACTCTGCCCCGGAAACATTTTGTTGGCGTTGCTGGAGGTAGATGGATATGTACGTGCACACTCTGCTCACGGGTAGGACCTGGGCTGTCAAGGCCAGGGCCCTTGGGTGCGGTCAGTACCAAGGGCAGATTGCTTCCCTAGCTCCCCAGCCGCTTCTCCCACCGCTTCTCCCCTGCAGTAACCAGGTCTCCAGCGGAGCAAGGGCAACCCATCTGCTGTTTGCCTTGGGGAAAGGGCAGCTGTGGAGAGGAGGCCCTGGCCCTGAAGGACAGGAGCAAAGCCAGTGACTTGGAGGGGCCCGGCAGGGAAAAGCTTCGGCGGGTTTGTCAGGAGCGGTTTAGTAAGTATCCCTGCCCCCAGCTAGAGTCAGGGAAGCTGGGAGACGGCCGAAGGCCACTGGTCTCCTCCCGGGCCTCAAGCTTTCAGGCTCTTCGCTTGCTTCTGTCCAGCTCTGCTGACTCCGCAGCAGCAGAACTGGGGTGTAGAGTGCAACCAGCAACCCAGGTTGTGTGGAGCCCCAGCCCCGAGGTGGACTTTCTGTGTAGGGAGTGCTGGGGGAGATGGGGAGGCGGAAGCATCGCCTTGTCCGTGGGGTTGAGAAGAGCCAAATCAGTGGGGGAGGTGAGGGAGGAACTGGAACTTCTTGGCCCTCACCCCGAGTCTGCTCCTGGCTGCTGCTGCTGCTTAGAGTGCTGGACCCCAGATCCTGCCGCTTCCTAGCCAACTGCCAGTCTAGTTCTTCCTAAGGGCCCGCTGGGGCCCCTCTAGTGGCCAGTGGCTGAGGTGAGGATGCTCTGGCCCTGTCTGCAGGTGTCCCCTGCTGGGTAGACTGGGACAGCCCCCAGCCCTGCTAAGCTCTGGGCACCTCAGCAGGTCTTGGCCCCAACAAAGGCCCCACTCTCATGGGGGATGCATTTTCAGGTTTTAGGTCGGTGGGTAGTGTCTGCTCACAGTGACAGGCTGCAGACCCCAAGGGCAGGGCTGCTGTGCAGTCCCCTGAGTCTGGGCCGAGCCAGCAGGTTCCCTGGGGTCTTGTTATCATGTGGCTTTCTGTGCAGTAGGTCTGGGGTGGGACCTGAATTCTGTTTCCTCATGAGCTCTTTGCTATGCCCAACCTGCTCTCCCAGACAACGCTGCAAGTCACGGGCCTGGGAGCCTGGGGCCCGCTCACTGGCTGGTGGCTCTGGGAGAGACACAACACCACCCTGGGCCTTGCTTTCCCCATCCCTTAAAGAAAGGAGTGTCCAGGGTCCCCCTCTGAAGCCCCATATCTGGAGGTCCGTTTACTCCCATCTCCCCGTGTGGGTTAGTGTGCACCCTAAACATGCCAGCCCTGGCACCTGCTGGCCACTCCCTGGGGGGCACTCTTTTCTGGCCTCAGTTCCTCCTCTAGAGTGAACATAGTATGGCTCTTGCCCCACGGGGTTACTCCAGGGGTCAGAGGAGCCTGGCCACATGTGCCCACCTGGCAGACCGACACTAGCACAGCTCCCGGAGCCGGGCGCATCTTGCTGGTTTGTCGGTGGGCAGCGGGAGACCGAGGCACTTAACCTGGCCACACCACCCTTGCACGGTGCTGTCTGGGTCTCTGCACCCTGCAGCAGGACATCTGCTGTGCCCTGCTTGGCCACTGTCTCTCGACACACTGCTGTCCTGTGCAGTTACAGAAGTGCCCTCAAGGGTGTTTTTAAAATGTGTTCTCTCTGGTCCTCAACTTGAACGTCTTACTCATTCCCCACATGTGCGGCGTTCTTTAACCATGGCGGGGATCTGGCGAATGATAGCAACGGAGTGGCCAGTTAGACTGGCACCCCCAGTGCCTCCTCTCTGGTCTGAGCCCCAGCCAGAGACACCCCGCCACCCTCTGGCTCTCCAGGTGAGCCAGCTCTTGGCTGGGATGGGGCAGAGGAGGCGGCCCTGGAGCTGAGAGTAGCAGAGAAACCCCGTGCCAGCCGAGGCCGGGCACTGTCGTGTGTCCAGAAGGTCGCAGTGTCAGGGTGCTGGGTGGAGGTGCCGGCGGCTGCTCTGCAACACACAGCCCCTCGGGCTGGGACAGGTTTGCTGTACTCCTGGGCGTGGGAGGTGTCAGAGCCTTGTGCCCTGTCAGGGCCGTCTTGGAGGGGTGAAGGCTACAGGGTCCACTAGCATCTCTCCTCTTAGACTCCACCACCATACTGGCAGCCAGGGCCTGTGTCCTGGCCTTGAGGGGGAGGATCGAAGCATCCCTGAGTCCCCTTCCTGCCACGTGTCATGTGGTTAGTTTATCCACGTTTTGCCAAAAGCCTCCCCAAAACCCTAGGACAGCAAAAGAAGATGGTATTCCATTTCATAGATGAAAGACAGGTTCAGAGAGGTTAGGTGACTTTCTTGGCATCACACAGCAAGTCAGTCAAAATGGCAAAATAGAGGATGGGGCTCTGGACTGCCCGGGATTTTATCTCCTATCCCTGAATTGTGTGGGACATCAGTGGGAAAAACTAGGGCCCAGTCTGGGGTCTGTCCGAATGGGGGTGGGGGCAGTACCCACAAGGCCTGAAGCACTATTTG
The DNA here is from genome assembly GCA_004365215.1 of Cuniculus paca. Classification (NCBI taxonomy): domain Eukaryota; kingdom Metazoa; phylum Chordata; class Mammalia; order Rodentia; family Cuniculidae; genus Cuniculus; species Cuniculus paca. Next base: position 9,073 of record RJWT010044514.1, read on the forward strand.
GGGACCTGACTTTGCTGTGCTCCTTGTAGCTGCCAAAGCCACACTGAATCCCTGCTGGCTGCCCTCTGTCCTTCATAGCCAGGCCTCTCCAGGGGGATGGTCCTGAGCAGGCGAGAGCCCTGGAGCTGTGGGGAGGGGATCTGCTGCCCAGGGGACACCCCATAGCCAGAGGTCCCGCAGCTTTATCTTTGGGACAGCAGCAGTGGGGATGGAGAATTGACCGAAAGTGAACTGACCAGAAAGTCCTCATACAAAGTGGGAAAGTTCTGGATGAGGAGGCCTGGCTTCCAGTCCCAGTTCTCTTACAGCAGCAAGGAAAGGCTGGGGAAGGACCTGCTCAGGACGCAGCCTCTCCTAGATGGGTTTGGGGGAGACTCTGCCCCCAGACCCTCTGAGTAGTCTCTGCCAGACAAGGAGTGCCACGCTCTGCACACAGTAGGTGACTGGTCAGCATGTGCTGAGGGCTGGGCTTCGGGGGGACCCGCTGAGCGCTCCAGGCCCAGGGGAGCCTCCTACTTTCTGCTCCCTGCTCTGCATACCAGCCCCTTTCCTGGGCCACTGGTTGAACCTGGTCATCCTATCTGGGGCTCCCCAGCTGACGGCACTGTCTTCCTGGCTCTTTGAGTTAGCTGGGTCCCCATTCTGGCACTGCTGGGACCCTGCAGAAGTGAGAGTGCTGGCTGAACAAACCAGATGGTCCAAACCAAGCCGGGTAATCCCTAACCTCAGCCTGTGTCGCCACCAGGGGTGGAGGGACAGATCTGAACAAGCAGGTCTGGCTTCTGGTCCCACTTCTCTTACCAACCTTGATTCTCTCTCTGATCCTGGTCTTTGCCTGTCCCCAACCCTGGGGCCCCTGCTGGATGCCCCCCCCCCCGTCCTGCTTACCTCCCTCAGCTGCCCTGGACACAACTTTTGGAAATGAAAATGAGATGTCAGCACACAAACTTCACAGAAGTTTCATCAGTAACAAAGTGCAGTTCCACAGACCAAGAAAAGCCACTCCCACCCACATAGCCCAGCGCCTCCACAATGCCTCCAGAAATACTTCCGAAGCTTTTATTGGAATAGGGTGTCCCAGCTTTCTAAAAAGTTGGTTGAGACCAACGCAAATCCCCATTCCCACTCCATGTGACTTCTGCATCCTTTCCAAGTGGCCACCATCTCTTTCTCTGCGGCCAAGCATTCTGAATTCTGAGTGCCTCTTGGGAGCCTGTTTAGCTGCTAACACCAGGACCTGCCAGAGAGAATGAAGAGACAGCCCAGGCTCAGGGAGAGAAGACACAGGGCTCTACTAGTGCTGAGTCGGTTTGCCCTTTCGGTGCGGGGAGAGGGCAGTTCTGAGGCAGGGTGGGCTTCTGTTGTTTCTGTTTAGTTTTGTATTTTTTAAAAGACAGTCTCTCTAGGGATACAGCTCAGTGGCATAAGTGGCTGCCTGGCAAATGCAAGGTCGTGAGTTCGATTCCTGTCACTAAATAAAAATAAAAAATAAAAACAGTCTCACCATGTAATCCAGGCTGGCCTTGAACTCACTATATATCCCAGGCTCAACTGTGTGATCCTCCTGCCTCAATCTCCTAAATGTTGAGATTACAAGCCTGAGTGACTCACTATTCCTGGCTTGGAAGTAGTTTCTGATTGTCGGAGTCTCTTCTAATGTGAAAAATCAGAAGAGAAAGCTGAGGTGGCGTGGGAGTGAGTCCTGAACGAGGTCTGGCTGACCCGGTGGCAGGCAGGGAAGAGGCCCTGCCCATGTGCCCTGGACGTGCAGTACAGAGCCAACCCTGCCAGTGCCCCCCGTCACCCCCACACTTGCTGTTGTATGGCCTGTGCATGGTGGTGGGCCCTTAGGACCCACCCCCAGTGCCACACTCTGAGCTCCTGGAAGGTGAGGACCCTGTCTTTCTGGTCTCTGCTCTGCCACCCAGTGGCCTGGCACCCAGCATGGCACACGGGTAAATTTCAGTGAATGAAATGAGTGTAAATTTCAATGAATGGCTGAGGTTCTCCACTCTACTTAGGCACCTGTTTAAGATAAAGTGGAATATGAAAACCTCCACTTACAAACCAGCTGATGATTCATTTTGTGAAAGGAAGCTTTACATTTTGAGGGATTCCCTCCCTGCACAGCCTCTGTACCTGCCCAGGCGAGCCAGCACATCCACAGTGAGATGCAGTGTGTCACGAGCCCAGCTCTGGCAAAGTCCACGTGACTGCCATGCCCACCTTTGCCCAAGCCCCTAGTCCCTGGGCAGCCTCCATCCCTGACATCGAATTAGTGAGCCATACACAGGGCATTGGGCTGCTGTGGCAGAGCCTGTGCCTCGGGGAGCAGTGTGTGCCTACCATGGAATTTCCTTTTTGAAGCTCCTGGGTGTGTACTGTGCAAGGGGCAGGTATGCGTCATTCACATCAGATTACTACGAGACAGCCTGCAAGGCACATGATGCTCAGGGACAGAGTGTTAGGGCCCTGGTCCTGGGTTGGAGCCTCAACGCTGACATTGGGGTGCCCAACACCTCTCCTGCTCATCCACCAACATCCACCTCATGGGTTCCTCTCCATTCCCTACAGAGGACCCGCTCACCACCCGGTCTCCTCGACCATCTCATCTATAGCCGGGTTTGCTCCATCCCACCTGCCAACTTGATTCTGTATGCATCCTTGCAGTTTCAGCACCTGCACTGTCTTCAGAGTTTTTGACTGCAGACATCCA
>RJWT010044515.1:0-11777 GCA_004365215.1 Cuniculus paca
TTAAATTCAATCTCAAACATATTGGTTTTTATTTTCAAATGATCACATAGAATATTACTATGTTCATGACTGGTTCCGTCTCTAGAATAGTCACATCGTAGTATGATAACTGTGTAATACATAATACATTAAATATATATAACTCGGTGAGAATAGATATTTCCATTCTCATTTGGATAAGTTTCTCTCAGTCTTCTGAGAAAATCAGAGGGCAGTAATTCTGCCCCCAAAGCCTGTAGCCAGGGCTACATGAAAAGGTTTTATTACACCCTTTTATGGTCATTTGCCCGCTCTCATCACACACCACCTTTCCACGTCAGTGGTCCACATTCATCCTCTCATATCCTACATGACATCCCCAGACCTGTTACAAGTCTCTCCAGCAGGATCCATCCTCCTATACACTGCCATTTTCGCCTGTTGAACTCAGTGCAGGGCCATCCTTCCCCTCATCTTCCCCAGGTCCTCTGTGTCTCCCAGGCTTGCTATGGTCTTCGGCTTCCTGCTTTCTCTGCATGAAGATGTCACAGCACGAGGCTTAGCTTGGAGTCTTTCTGGACTTACGCAAAGACTCTGCTCCTCTCTTCCCCAAGTCTGCTTCCAGCTTCATTTAGCCCAACCACAAGATCTCAGAGAACATCCTTTTCTTCACATTAACTTTGCAAAGCCGATGCTACTTTGTGTATAGGAATGTGAAGATCAAGTTGAACAAGTAAAGCCATGTGAATATGTTTATTTTAGATAGCATATTATGTAGCATTGGCATGTATGGTGGTAGAATTTTTAAAGTTGGACACTATTCTGTGCAATGCTAATCTTTCAGCAAAACTTAGTCTAGAGAGTTGTAATTAAACATAAGTAATGGGTCAGTTTAGGTGAGAAAGTATTAAGATTTTGCCAAAGGAATAAAAAATTAACATTTTCAACAAGTCAGATAATATTGGAAAAGATAAAAGGTGATCTCAAAAAATGATGTTAATTTTGGCATCTATTCACAGTGAAAAATACCATGAATCTGACATATACTTTCTTTCTTAGCCAATTTTTTTAATATTACCGTATTCTTACCTGGGTGTTTAAAAACTGACATTTTAAATTCAAATTTTTTGTGTACAAATATATAAATAAGTTTAGCTTCCTAGTGCATATAATATCACCTATTTTTCCTTTTCAACTAAAATTACTGCATTGACTTCTTTATTATTTCTAGGCATCTTGCCCAACTTTAAAATTCTTAAAATTAGCTAGAAGCCTTGCAGTGACTTTTGCCAACACCTAAGTACTTCATTAATTGGGTTTGAAAAATTGTATCTAGGCTGGACATTGAATTCATTCAATTAAAATTAATGAGTATCCATAGGGCTGCCAGTTCAGAGTAGAGTTCTTGCCAACCCATCTCTAAACCAAAGTAAAATATTCTCCCATTTTGGACAACATTCCTGTCACAATCAGCAATGATTGTTGAGTTCTTCATTATTCCAGTGCTTGCTCAATGCCCACTCCTTACTATTCTGAAAGTATTTACCCCCTCACTGAGCTGGAGGATATAACTACTTTTTGGCTATAGCTCTGACCCACAGGTCATACCAACGTGCCTATTCTTTTTGCAGATGATTAAATAACACTGGACTGGGTGAAAAGATTTATCTAAAATTATGAGAACAGACATTAGAAAAAAAATGCTGAAAACATGGAATATTTTGTGTTCTCAATGTTCTTTAGAATTTAAACTCTACTATTTAGAAACTACTATTGCAGTTCTAATTGAAGACATAGCTGTGCTGGATAGGAACATTAAAACAAAATTATATACACTGACCATTAATAAAAGTAATTGCAATATTATTTAATTGTTAACTATCTGAATAATAGTAATTTTCTACTCCTTTTTGGGCACTACAACAATATACATATGTATGGCATGAGGTTATCAATGAATGTAAAAGCAGGGAAAAGTGAATATCCTACTACTCCATTAGTGTTTTATAAAATAATTTGGATACCAAGATCATGTATTGTTGGCATTTTTCCTTCTGCATAACTCTTGTTTCAATACCTTGCACTTAGGTTTGGTCATTCAAACAATACTCGAGTAAATGAAATAAAAGAAATGATTTGGAATTCACCTTTATACCTATGGAGCGAAACACATAGTACTAAGTGTATTCCAATCACAATTTTGAATGTTGGAAACTTAAAATGCATGGCGACAGAAATTTGAGTCTCTATCTCGTCTTGGAACTGACTCTATAACCAAAATGGAATAGCTATGGGTGCAGTTGGGGGAGTGCCATTTGTCACATTAGTCTAGAATCCCTTCTGTTCTGAAACAAATACCCAGACATTATTTTTAGCTTATATTATACATAACTTACAAAGAGCTGTACTTGGATTCAGACCAAATGAAAAATGTAAGTATAACTGTAGGAACTGTTTCTTATTTTGAAGAATAAAGGAATATCATCAAAATTAATTAGATTTGCATGGTTTTAAGGAAAATGATTTAATTAGTAGAAGGAGTATTTGTAAAACAAGGCTATTTTACTTCTTGTTGCTTTAAAAATGCTGAAAAAATGTATTACAAATTCCATTAAGACGTCCAATAGTTGATGTGAAACTTGGTGAGATGGGTTGATCTTTGTTTCAGTCTCTAAGCCATCCCTACTGTTCCTGGTTACCTGGAGAAATCACAGGAACTCTGCTTCAGAGTCTCTTATTGCACTAAATAGCAGTAGAGTAGGTGACTTTCCATGGAATACCCTTCATTATTTTTGGTTCTGTCTCATTCGGTTATTATATTTTGCATCCAGATAAAGTTCACTAATATAGGTGAGGATCTCTATTTAACTGCTGAGAGAATGCTTCCGTCATGACTATCTTCTACGAAGCATTCCTTTATCATTTCTCTGGACAACCAGACCTTTCCTCCTCTTATAGGTGTGGACTGCTACCACAGTGCTTTGATCTCACTTTGTTATCCTGCCTTTCAGCTCTCCTATTTCTTTGGAAATTCTCCACTGGAGTTGCCATTTATCTTTCCACATCATTTTTTCTCCCTTACTCACCATGCTGCGCTACCTTTTCACGGCACATATCTTCCACTATGCATATGCCCTCAAATATCTTATGACTTCTCAGTTTGCTCCTTTTTACTTTCTTAGCCATAAAGCAGGCCCACAATACTTTTTTTATTTTGTTTTATTTTTAAAAATGAGACACAGGAACCTGAAAGTTTTGCCAAAGTGAATTCTTGCTTCCTTACTTAACATGGTTGCATCTCTCAAGTTTATTTATCCAGCACTATGTAGACAGCAGCCCAGCCTTTCTTGTACATCCTCTGGAAGTAAAGACACAATGACTCGTAAGATAGCCATGCTGCCGAGCTCATTCCAGATAGCACCAGCAGGAAGTTAACAAGCACTATGGTGAGAAGTAGCTTGTGTGTCTCAGGAACTGAAAGAAAGACAGGCATTCATAAGTGTGAAAAAGAAAACTGTATCTCAGGCATATGCTAAAAATGACACAGTGATTTTTAAACATCTGCACTTATTGAGAGATCTGATGTCATCATCTATCTTTGCGAGGACAGTTCATACAGCTCTCTAATGTTGCCTTTCTGGAGGGCGTTTCTTCACCAGGGTACCCAGTCTCTTTATCGGTACTTTGTTAGTACATGTTCTCATGAACACAGAGCATTAGAGGGAGGAGTTATGGAAGGTAAAGCCTCTGCTTTGGCAATTTCAAAAGTTGCAAATCTATCATTTATCTATCATTCACCTGTCTATCTCTAAAGATGGTCACTGTGATCTCTCTCTCTGTCTCTCTGTTTCTTTCTGTCTCTGTCTATTTGTGAGGGTAGAAGGTGGGGATTTCCAGATTAATCAAGTAAACTGATGGACTTGTAAATTATTACTAATATTCCCCTACCTGCTAACAATGTTTGTTTATCAGAGTAATTGCTTTTTGTCATCCAGCCATCGATAGTAGTACCAAATGGGCACTCAGGGGACCCAGCAGAGCTGTGCTTGTCTGGGGACTAGGCACTGAGAGGAGGGTAAAGGTTCTGTGTTGTCGGGCACTTTCCTTTGGAAATGGTCGTCAGAAGGACTTAGCTTTTGATAGCGCCTGGCACGTGAGGACCCTCCAGAAGGGGCAAGATTAAGCTTTCCAAATGTTTGTTACTCTCTTCAGAGACCTACATCTTCCATGCTTCAAAACAAAAAGCAAAAAATCATGAAAACCTTCCAAATACAATATATTGCCAAAGTAACAATGTAAATGTGTCTTGGACGTTGTGTTGTCTAGGCATACAGTCAACGCTGTTAGCTCTGATCCACTACATCAACCCATCAGTGTTCAGGCAACACTCTGAAAATATAAACATAATTTCCACAAAACAAATAAAGAATCTAAAATAATGAGTTGTTCTTTGTAAGCCAACATAAACTCTTCATTCAAAATGATCTTCCTCAACAATTTCTGCAGACAATGGAATATGCATTAGAATGTTTCTCATGCTAGTTTTAATCTTTGTATGTATTTTTAATTAATTATATAGCATAAAATTTGTACAACACTGTCACTTGCACAGTTTTTCACATTTGTGATTTTATTTCAAAATAATACCACTCACAGGGCAGATGGGCATTACACAGTAATTGCAACTTGAGGGATAAATGGGATTCAAAGACATTAACAATTTGCCCAACATAAAAAAAAAAGTAATTTGAAGAACTAGTAAGATTCATCAGCATTTCCTGGTCAACAAATACCTTCTTCTCATAATGACTGGTGTTTCATATGCATTTACCAGTAATGGTTTGCATCAACCTTGTTAGAAAGGTACCGTGTGATCAATTACCTTGTTTTGAAGTGGAAAAAACCTGCTTCTAAATTAGGATCATTTCACTTTAAGTTCAAAAGTAGTTTTTTATCATTCAGATTAGTCATTTTTTTCCTCCTTTAATAATCTATATAATGCATGTTATTATTGTTAGCAGAAGAATATGAGTTCATATTTTGGGGTTTGAATAATCAAATCTGAAATAAGAGATAGCTGGTTCCTGGAGATTTACGTAGATTTCAGTATGCTTCTGCTAAACTGTTTTGGCTAGTAATTTCTCCTTAAACTACCAACTTCTTCTCCTGCCTGTAGAGTGCTGTAAAGGAGAGTGACACATGGTGGTGTTGATTTTGGTGTTGTAAAATAAAAGATCTGGAAATTCTTAAGTCACGCTCACACTTAACTTTTTTAGACATACTGACAGTAAAAATATAAATAGTGGAGTAGACAAGAAATCCTTTGGAAACGTCATCATCCGTATCTTCATCACATATTCATTTCTAACACTTCATACATTATAGGAGGCACAATTTCCTCCTCTTAAATCTTAATTCTTAAGAGAATGTCTAAAGACCAAACAACCAGCATGAAGATTTTTCGGATAATTCATTATATTTCTTGCTACAGATATAAAATCAATTTGATTTTATAAGAATTATTAAAGAACTAGTGGAGGAATGTGTAACAGTATTCTATTCCAGATGGTGTACGTCCAAGTTAATATAACTGACAAGTTAACAGCATCTTTTAGAAGCTGTGCAGATAAATTCGTAGAGTGGGTATAAATGAATATATGCAGTAGAAAAGAGAAGAAATGTTTTTCTTTAAATATCAGACATGTACATAATCATGGGATTTTTAAAGTAAGATATTCAAATGTTGAAAAAGATCTGTTTGGTTATTGGTTTAACCTCTCTGAGAAGGAGGTTCGTTATGAACAATTACTTCATTTTTTCAGTGCTAGCATATTGATGCCATCGTAAGGTATATTATATGGTAAACTAAAACTAGTTCATAAATCTCGAACTTCGACCCAAAGTATGAATTGATCACTGTACAGAATCAAGGACAATGAAATAGTCACTAACCAGAGGTTACATCATCGCGCATCACGAAGCCGCTCACGGCCCTGGTTCTCAATAGTTGCACCTGTTTTATTTCTAGTCAGCACAAGTAAAATAAGACAAAATGAGATAATTTAGTTTTCTTAAATGTTGTTCTTGAATATGAATTCTGCAGGACAAATATCTGGCTTGTATTTGACTTTCTACTTGAAAATACCTCGAGGTGCAGGAGTCCAGGGGTCATTCATTTCCCAGCTCTGGACGAACCCAGCTCTGCAAGGTGTTGATTTCCGTATGTAGCACTGCCCTCTACTGGACAAATAAAAATCTGTCGTTATTAATGGATTTCTAATTACTCAGGGGCAACTTGGGTAGAAAACATATGAAACGTTTGTTTACATTGAAATGCCTGATATTTTTAAAGCCCACGTGACTGAGACTTATCATCACAGAAAATGAGACTTTTCAACTTGCGCCTATGTACGTTTTTACTTCTTTTTGCTCCTGGTTTGAATAAACTTCTTTGATTTGATTGTGAGGAGAGTTAGGTTTGACCTTAGATAATTTTGAGTTTTAAGTATATGAGAGTTAGCCAGTATTTTCTGTTATTAGCGACTTAATTGATATTGGAATTAAAATCAGTTTGACAGTAATTTCCTGGAGTTGTTTTATTTGAGCTAGTGTTTGGCAGCTTTCATTTAGGATCAGCTAATCTAGAGTTTGTATATAATCTAGAAGTAGATTATATTTGCAGGATGATAGGATGTGTTCACTTTTAGACATACTTTCTGTAGCATACAGATGAGAGACAGTGGCATATCTCTTCTCTTTTTTCTTTACTCTGTTAAATTGTAGGGTGGGTGCTTTAGAAGTTAACATCACACTTACTGGGGATGTAACTAAATAGCAGCATATTTGCCTAATGTGTATGAGGTCCTGCACTCAATCCCCAAACTCCAGGAAAAAATCAATGAATTGAAGACAAAATAAAAACCAAATTAACACTATAGCCAGACTATAGCCAGACTATACAAATTACCTCATTATCCAAAAGTCAAATTTTCAATAAAAATTTCAGTGTGATATAAGTATTAATTGGAAGCAATACTGAATAATGACTTAAAACATGATACATTATGTTAGTAAATGAAAAAATTGGACCAAACTGGACAACATGGCAAGGATATGTATCAGAATGTTCAGAGACGGCAAAAAATTATGAATAATAGTTTTCCACAGAGTTTCTATGCTATAAAAATAAATTAAATCCATGTCTACTTGAATCTTAAATGCCAAATTAATATTTGTAGCAACCAAGTGTTTAGAAGCTATGGAACGACCTTCTGTATCATATTCCCTTATGAAACACCTATAATTATGTTCCATTAAACTTCTTACGTAGCAAAAATTTTTTTAATAGCTGAAATAAGGTAGAATTGCGATGAAAACTGATGCAACAAAAGAGTTTTCCCACTGGGAGCCTACTGGTATCTGACAGCAGGGCCAAGATTAGTGTCTGCAAGTAGTTTTATTGAATCTATTCTTAATTAAGAAAAATATATTTTTCTAATGAAAGATCATAAATCCTTTTCGTTGAGGATCTTTCCTCCCCTTGATTTGCCAAAAATTGTTTGGAATGATGGCAATCAAATAAAATTATATTCCAAATAGAGCTATCTACGTTAAAAGAATTCCAGAGAAATTCACTTGTTTATTTTATCAGTAGGTCCCATGGCTGGTAGGGGTATGGTGGAAATGCCTGACATTTTTGTGTGGAGAAATTCCCATCTCTTGAACATATAATAGCTAATGATCTTTATTTTTATTTTGTTTTCTAGAGATAGTATGAACACAATCTGACCTTCAGTGATCATTCTGAAAGTAAAGAATTTTCCATGACATTAGTGACGTTAGCTCACCCCACCCACTATGCAATGGTGTTTTCTGGTCACTTCTGAGTCAAACCTAAGATCATATAGGTGGCAGGAGACCCAGCAGTATCCGGCCACTGCTATGTCACCCTCAGTATCCACCACGGGGCAGCCTTGTGTGCCCCGTCACTCACTTCCAGAGGCTGAGCCATCGCAAATTGTCTTCTATTTCTCTAAAGCAGGAATTCGTTCCTTGGGGTGGACAGGGAAATGGAGAAAATTTAGGTAATATACAATACAATAAATGAGGCTTGGAAACATTTTTTTACAGTTGTTAATGGAAACTTGGCATCTCCTTCATGTATAACTGTAAGCAAACAGCCATCCCAAGAAATATCTGAGTGTTTATCACCACTAGAATTCATCTTTAAAATTTTTAAAAAATTTACTCATCATTTTACTTATTCCAGGTACACGGCAAAGTGTATTTTTCAAAAGTCTTTCAATATTAAAATCTTTTTGAGGTAGAAATATCTGAAGCATGCTCAGCAAAATGAGTAATACCAAAGTTACACACAGTACATTAACTAGAGTCAGTCACACTTGCTTCAAAGCCACTTTTTCCTTTTTTTAATAACACACTTAAATCGCTCATAGATTTTTTTTTTAAATGACAAATAGAGAGGACACTGTATTAGACCAGAAGATGGGAGCCAGGAGGAGGGGCAGAAGGCACAGGGACAGTTAATGGGGGATGCATATAATCATCTGTATTTCTTATTCATATTTGTTTCCAAGACTCAAATTATTATAGACCCATAATTACTTTAAAGTTACAGTAGGAACTAGAGCCAACACTATATTTTATTATTTAATATACTACTAATAAAGCACTTCATAAATTTTTTAGTGATTGGATTCTTGTATTTGTAGTTGATTTTCTATTTCATCATGGTTATTTTAGAAACATATTTATGCAACATTTCTATTGAAAGGAACTAGAAAACCTGTTTGAAGATTTTTAAAAAGGAAAAAAAATTGGAAGTAATTAAAAATTAAATCATTAAGTTGCTGAAAACAAAGACCAAAAGGAAAATCTTAAAGGCCATCAGAAACAAGCAAATTAAACAAATAGAACTACTGTACCTTAAGAGTGAAGCCTGATTTCTGAATATATATTGTAATTTCCAAGGCAACTATTAAAAGAACATCAAATAATGTGTAATGAATGTCATTATGGGAAAATGAATAGTAAAAATATATTTGATGAATGTGAACAAGGTGATAATGAGGAAAAAAAGGGTTAGGTAAAGAAAATATCACAATGTCGTGTGTGCAGTATCACAGCTTCGACAAATCTGAAGCTGAAATTAGAGAAACTATAAGAGCAAAGGGCAAATTCACATAGAGGGTAGCTCAGTAGCTGACTGGGCTATTGACAGGGAAAATAGGTGAGTGGATGGTAGATTTCAAAAACGTAGTTAATGAATTGGACCGATTTGTGGGGTGAGTGTGTGTGTGTGTGTATTTGTGTTTGTGTGTGTGTGTCAAGAACCAAATCCCAATAATCACAGAATTCACATTTATTAAGAAAATGCAATATTACAAGCAGTAAACTAGAGTATACTGTAACAAAACTGGAAAAAGTAAATTTCAGTACGAATAAATTTCTTGAAAGAGAGATCTTACTAAAGCTGAGAGAAGAGGCAGGAAGCCTCAGCAGCCTAATATCTGCTACATAAATGCATTAGATTAGGTACGAAAAGCCTTACATTTGCTATCTGGAAAACTTTGTGGTCTTTGTCACCTCTGGTTTCATTTTCTTTACAATGAGAAATTCCTGCTAAAAATAGTGGAAATTTACTGAAATTTTTTTAAAAAATAAAGGGTTTAGCAAATAATGTAAATAAACCCCAAGTGACATTGCATGCCTGTCCTCCCAGTACTCTGGGAGGCTGAGGCAGGAGGATGGTGAGTATGACCTCAGTGTGGGCAACTCAGAGACTTAAGCAAACCTTATTTCAGCATAGAAAAGGATGGGCATATAGCTCAAGGTAGACCTTGGGGTCGATTTTCAGTAACATGTGCACACACACACACTCACACACACACACAAACACAGATAAAGGGAATCTTAAAATATGTTGGAATAATAATAAAGTACCAAGAATAATAAAAGATGGCTAAAAATAATTTGTTTTAGAGGAAAAACTGCAAAGCAAGCTATAATTTTATGAAATTAGGCAAACCAAATCATGTTTGAAAATGTGTTGGGAGCTAAATGTACAGGCAGTTGTAAGAGACAATCAAAAACCTTGCAGATCTATGGAGAATACATTCTCTTGAGAAAGAAGAAAACTAGAGTTCATTTCCTGATAGATTATTAAGAGCATTGATCCATCGAGGTTCTGCAACTTCCACAGAGTACAGACAGACTTCAAGTGGCAACCCTACTGAGAGACCCTGATGCTTGCTTGCTTCGGTAGTGAAATAAAGGAAACTCAGTAAATCTAAACAGAAGAGGTTTTTATATTTTACTATTGGTTAATCGAAGCCGATTTTATTTGTTCATTAATTCTTTTGTTCAAGGTAGTCGAAGAGAATCACACATTATCACAAATATGTCAGTCTATAAAATTTAGAATGTTAAATTTAGTACAATCTCCCCTCCCCTCAAAAAAATAAAAGAAGCTTTGTTTTGGAATTAAATGTTTAACATTAATGTTTACAGGGAGCAACACATAATCAAGAATCAATAAGGATATCCTGAAAAAAATAAAATGGAATTAAATTAGAAATACTGGATCTAAAACCATACTATAAATCTTCTATAATTAAGTCTGTTTGTATTATATAGATAAAGAGACTAGATGAATAGAATACAAAGATCAGAAATCAAATTTAGTACATGTAGAAATTTAATGTACTTCAAATGTATCAGAGACATAAGTGCAAAACATTATACCTCCATGAGAATATTAGAAGACATAAGTCTAATTTAAAGAAAATCAGAGAAATACTGTATTTCTAGGACTCAATTCTGATTTCAGAAGAGGTACATTTGACTGCATTAAAAAAGATTTTTTTTTAATTTTGAAAAAAACACAACCAAACCAAACAAAACAGAGTAGAGTCAGTCACTACAAGACAATGAACATGGTACATGACTCCTAAACTGGGTAAAAAGCAATCAATAATAGCTACCATACTGCCTCTTGTTATCTGCAATATACCTGCCCATACCATCAGGGATAAGTAAAATCAAACAAAATACAACAAAATAAAACAATAAAAAGCAAAACAAAACAAAACAAACAAGGCAGAACAATGTAAGCAATACAGAAGTTCAAGATACTAGTAGAACAGCAGTGGTTACCATAGTGTTTGTTATCTTTAGGATAGTTGCCTACACCTTCAGACATACTACAATCAAACAACACAGGATACAGTAAAATCAATCAAAACAAAACAATGAAATCAATACAGGGTTTCCAAACAAGATAATTGGACATCCTCGATAACTGCAATTACATATTTTGTTGTCTTTGAAATAGCTGTCCATGCCATCGAGTATAATAAAATCAAACAAATCAGAATAAAATGAAACTAATCAGAACAATGAAGACAATATGAGTTTCAAATCATGATAATAGATTAACAGCCACTTCCTTCCCTTTTTAGATAGTTCCTTCCCTTTGACTTTCCCAATATGTATTGTGCATTTTGGATCCCACTAATTCCTTTAGTTTGTTATACTAGAGGCAAGATGAAATTCACCCATGTGACTCTGAATCATTTCATCCATAAGCATGATCGCCAGTTGCCTCTATCCACCTACAAGAGCCTTGAGATTATCTTCCTTTATAGCTGAATAGGTTCCACCACATAAAATACCATGTCTTTCTTATCCATTCTGCAATTAATGGGCAGGCTAACCTTACTTTTTTTCTGGCTCCCTGTCATTGTTGTCTCTCTTTTGACTTTCAGTCTATGAATTTT